>JACEFZ010028028.1:70000-153229 GCA_014155875.1 Cepaea nemoralis
GGAGCTATTGAGCGCAGCAGTCCATGGGTATTTCTAGATGCAGACTATGGTTAGGACATTCACTTTCTGGCTGTTGGCCCAGGATCCAGGTTAAGTGATATAGTCCCACAACATTCAACCACCACCTGCTTCTCTTCTATAGAAAAGGGATGACAAGAATACAACACTAGCATTAACCTACTGTGTTATGGTAAAAGGTTTACAACACAATTACAAAGACAAATACAAAACAACAAGGGGAGAAGGGGAACGGAGTGGGTGTCCACGTTCCACTGTCCCTCATTGCTGAGTAGAGCCATTCTGACTCTTCATAGTGGGTAAGGTATTTTCTCACTTATATTATGTTCTGTTGTTACTGGGACCATTGGATGGGTGAAGTCATTCTGTCCATCCAACATGTTGATATTGTCTCTCTCATTACTTGAAGAGAATAGCCTATACAGAATCCCTGTGGTTTCTAATGCCGCGTCTTCCTTTCGGCACTATAATCATCACTAGGTCAAGACTATTCAACATTGGCTTCTTAAGTACTGACATACACATGGATTCTTACATCAACATCCTCTAATCCCAAGGTGCAACATTAAAATGTATATTCCCACAGGAAAAAGTAACAATCAGAACAGAGAAAATTCTCATACCAGAAAAAAACATACATGTACATTTCTCTGATATTAAGTACATGATAATCCTACATAATAATTTAATCATAAAATTTAATGCCTGAGCCAATGGTTTTGAATTTTCTTCAGGGGTTAATCCATAACTAAAACATACATTGTTTTCCCCCACTGCGTACAGCAGATGAGGATAGTAGTCGCTGTGATATATTTTGTCAAGGACTGCTATTATTCAAGCAATTTATTCACATCAATCTTCGCTTCTGTTCCTACTACAGTGAGGTGATGCGGATTGAATCCTATCCAAACATTGATTTGGATCACACGTTTACTTCCTTTGTTCTGGAATTTATATTCTCCAACATGGCATCTCCCTAGCAATATTTTATGAAATGATCACATGTCCCTCCTCATATGGAGTGGTTACTAATCTGTTAACAAAAGAATTGTACTAAAATTTAGCACTATAGTTCCAAGTTACAGATTATGATGTGGCGAAGTATTTTATCCCCTGACTAAGAGTCAGGAATACGCGTAATCATTTGTATGTCCCCGCATGGATAAAATTTAATTTCTATAGTCCATAGATTATTTGCAGATTTCTAAGCATAGATATTGAGATATATTTCACAATGCATAGAAGTTTTAACATAGGAATATGAAATTGACAGACACTAGTTCTTTACTATGAAGTATGAATCAAGGGTCTGCTACTACATTGAGATAATTCCTAGAATGTGTTCTTCACCTGAGTTTGATACTCTACGGTACACATAATATTTCTAGGTTATAAGCACTACTAGTGATAAGTTCATAATGCCTATACAAGATTTTAACATAAGAATTTGAAATGGTAAGACCTAGGAAAATTTTCAGCGTGGTAGAACATGTGCTTCATTGGTAAAAATAAAGTCAGACTCTAGCTTACAAGAACTGTTGAATTATCATTCTGATCAATTCTTAATTAACACGCTGGTATATGTACTCTATAAAAATACATGAATATATCTTAATAATGTAGATTAACATACCAATAGTTGCAGCGAGTGATTTATTTTTAAGGCAAATTGCCTTCTCCCAGAAGGGAAAACTTTTACATGTCTGTTCTTTGTGTCGTACTGACCAAAATGGCTACACTGGCCTTTGTTTTTCTATCAGTCCCGGTCTTGCCAGGTACGTGAAAGAAAATAAAGCCAAATAAATTTAGCTGTGCCACGGTCCGTCTATTGCTGTTTTATTTTCTATTCCTACCTAAGCAAGTTACTTAAACAGTAATTGTAAGGGTTTTTTTATTTTTAAGGGAGTCAATGCTTAGGAAAGGGTAGGGACGTTTTTATTATATTACAAAGAAGAAGAAGAAGAAGAAGAAGAAGAAGAAGAAGAAGAAGAAGAAGAAGAAGAAGAAGAAAGAAGAAGAAGAAGAAGAAGAAGAAGAAGAAGAAGAAGAAGAAGAAGAGAAGGTGGAGAAGAAGAATGTGTCATTCAGTTCACGTGAACGTTTTTACTACTACAATCATTCACATCAAGCGCAAACGTTTAATACCACACTCGGTTTTACTTCGCATATTATTTTTTCCCCGTTGCGCCATTTTGTTTCTTTATTGCATTCCACTTGATCTTATGATAATTCCAATTAGTTTGTTCCTGGCCTGTCAGCAATTAAGTGTAACTTATTCACGTTCCATAATTTTGTGTTTGCCTTTATTTTCCATATTAGACTAATGAGTTCCTCAAACAGTGCAGATTTCCAATATTCACAGAACAAAATACAACATTTATTTTTTCACGTGTCTCTTTCTAGCATGCATTTATTCCATACATGAAGACGCAATTTTGTTGAAGTCCAAGCTGTCTCATTTCCTTGCTAGAAATATAAGAAAAGTGCTAATTGTCGGGAATGTGTGTGTTTTGTTTAAGGAGCTACTGATAGTAGTAGTAGTAGTAGTAGTAGTAGTAGTAGTAGTAGTAGTAGTAGTAGTAGTAGTAGTAGTAGTAGTAATAGTCGTAGTAGTAGTAGTAGTAGTAGTAGTAATAGTAGTAGTAATAGTAGTAGTAGTAGTAGTAGTAGTAGTAGTAGTAGTGGTGGTGGTAGTAGTAGTAGTAGTAGTATTAGTAGTAGTAGTAGTAGTATTAGTAGTAGTAGTAGTAGTAGTAGTAGTGGTAGTAGTAGAAGTAGTAGTAGGGGTGGTGGTAGTGGTAATAATATTATTAGAGAAAAAGAGGTTACGGAAGAAGAAGAAGAAGAAGAAGAAGAAGAAGAAGAAGAAGAAGAAGAAGAAGAAGAAGAAGAAGAAGAGGAAGAAGAAGAAGAAGAAGAAGAACAAGAACAAGAACAAGAACAAGAACACGAACAAGAAGAACAAGAAGAAAAGCAGAACAAGAAGAAGAAGATATAGAAGAAGAAGAAGAAGAAGAAGAAGAAGAAGAAGAAGAAGAAGAAGAAGAAGAAGAAGAAGAAGAAGAAGAAGAAGAAGAAGAAGAAGAAGAAGAAGAAGAAGAAGAAGAAGAAGAAGAATGCGAACTTTCGGTGACATCTGTATTTTGTTTCTGATTTCAAACAAGAAAAAGAAAATGTTGGGCGTACTTCCAGTAAAAGAAAGACAAAACGACCCTAAAAGATTCTTATCCCCATGTCTTCGGGAGGGGGGAATGTGTATGTGGGGGTGGGGGTGTATGTTTGGAGGATGTTTGTTTGGCTGGGTGGTTGGGGGTGTGTGGGTGGTGGAGGATATTTGGGTGGGTCAGTGTGTGTGGGTTATGTTATGCGTGGGGAATGTGTGTTTGTGTTGGTGGGGAGATGTGTGTGGGTAGGGGATGTGTGGGTGGGAGAATGGGTGGGTGGGCATGTAATTGTGCCTGGAGGTTTGTGCGTGTGGTTTGGGGTATGTGTCGGTGGGTGGGGTGTGTGTGTGGGTGGGTTGGGGATGTGTCTTATAACATGTTAATATGCACTTTTATGTTTACATCATTCATTTGACAATGTTTTTCCCCCTATATGAATGTATCATGCAATATTGATGAACGAAAGTTGAGTGATTGGAATGGCCGAATGTAAGACGGGCCTGCGTGCCGAATTCGTTACCCATTGAAAATAAAGCTCGTTCGTTCGTTCATTCGTTTGTTCGTTCATTCGTTCGTTAGTTCGTCTTGTATGTTTTTATCTCCATGTCTTCATTTGTTCCTCGCTTTCTATTCCAATTTTCATTCACGCGTATGCTCACGTTCGTTTCTTACTTACATTACACGATACTGTGTTTGTTGATCTGTCAATCTTCATAAATGCCTGGTCCACTGGATTACTTAAGAAGAACTAATAGATGTGCAAGATTTTTATGGTTTCTGAAATAATTCTCAGACAGTAACGCGAATAACTGTGCCCCTGCAGTCTAATTATTATTAATGCCATTTTCATTGCTTCTATCCTTTGCAGTTATAATTGTCTGCATTTTTCGACATTGTTTATCGCCCCTTTCTGTTTCCTTTGTATGTGACGATTATAATAGGAGACGGAAGAAAGTATAGACTATAATGGGAGAATAGGAGAAGGTATGTCTGGGAGTTTACGGTGTCAGAAGTTGTGTTTCCTCTCCCGGTACGGGTCTGGTAAAGGCAATCAAATGTGATACACTGCATATACTTTTACAGGACATTGTATTTACATCCATCATTTCTTGGATGTTTGTGGTTTACCTGGCAAGAGTGCGTCCAGTAGTTTGCCATTGATTTCGGAATGACTGATGTTTATAAAATTGTTAAAAAGTAACACAATATTGTCTGCTATCAAACTGCCTCCAGCTAATTTCGAACAACAAATGCGTGATAGCGAATTCCGTTCGATATCCCTTCCACATAGACGCCGGTAAACTGCGGATAAACTGTGAAAACTGTGAGTTAAACTACTGTAAAATTAGAGGCTTATTAGAGGTTAAAACAATGGGTTAAAAGTCTGTAATGCTGTAATCAGTTAGTTGCATATCCTATACAGCACGTCGCATTCAATGCCATCATTTTCAGGGCTATTTGTGATTTCGTCGCAAGTTTACGTTCAGTATTTTGCCATTGCTTTCCGAACGACCGGCATTCACACCATTGTATGAAAATATTAACGTGAGACGGTCTGCTGCTAAATCGACCGCAGCTGTGTTTCGAACGCGGTATTCGGTAATGCTAATTGCGTCCGTGGACCTTTAGCCACAGAGCCGATAGACTATAAACACGGTGAAAATATTAGCAACAACGGATAATGGAAAGATCAGCAACAACGGACAATAAACATCAGCAACAACGATAAGTGAAAATATCAGCAACAACGGAAAGTGGAAACATCAACAACAAAGGAAAAAGAAAATATCAGCAACAACAGAAAGTGGAAACATCAGCTTGACGTGAGCACAATCAAACAAAATTAACACAATTTTACAGCAGGTATGAGTTCGTGTCCCGATATAAATTGTGGCCAAGAGCCACAGAGACCAGTGGCCAAGACCTACCTCAAAATATGAATCTCTTTGTCATCCCCTGGCTTCTTTCGCATTATGTTTGACAGTTATTACTTAGGTTTCACGTACCAAGGGGCTTTTTATGAAAACCTTAAATGTTAAACCTTAAAAAATAATAACCACCAAAGATCGAACATGAATAAGATAAACTCGCAAATTATTGTCGATGTCGTCGTTTCGTGCATATCATAGACCCATGCAGTTTCATCTTATAGACTGTGATTACATTCACATAATGCAGAAAAGGCAATTTTCACAGTAATGCAATGTTCCCAGAAATGTCTGGCCGCTGTCTTGCCTTACCCAGACAAATTGTAATCCTAAACCTTAGGCGAAAAGATTAGGGAGAATAATGTGATATAAAATGGAATACAATTCATGTAGGCAACATTGGCAGAGCTAAGAGACATAGCTCGTTAGTTAAGTAATGACTGGAGAAAATCTATGTCAAGAGTTCCGTGGGGATTACAGCTAGAAGGCAGGCAGACTAGGGCAGTATTTGGAGGTGGGAAGTAGGAGAAGACAATGCCAGTAGAACTTTATTGCAAAGTCTGGTATTATTTAGTAAGTTGGTTTGTGCATTATGTAAGAAATACAGGGACTTTTCTACTCCTTAAAGCGATTTGGACCTTCGATGCTCGGCTACATGTTTACAGAATTGGCAGCAGCAAAAGGAGGAAGTAAACGGAGAAGAAATAGGATAAGGAGGAGGATAAACAGAAGGATAAGGATGGGGATAAGAAGAAGGAGGAAGAGAAGAAGAAGAAGAAGAAGAAGAAGAAGAAGAAGAAGAAGAAGAAGAAGAAGAAGAAGAAGAAGAAGAACAAGAACAAGAACAAGAACAAAAAGAACAAGATATAGAGGAAGAAGAAGAAGAAGAAGAAGAACAAGAACAAGAACAAGAACAAGAACAAGAACAAGAACAAGAAGAACAAGAAGAAAAGCAGAACAAGAAGAACAAGATATAGAGGAAGAAGAAGAAGAAGAAGAAGAAGAAGAAGAAGAAGAAGAAGAAGAAGAAGAAGAAGAAGAAGAAGAAGAAGAAGAAGAAGAAGAAGAAGAAGAAGAAGAAGAAGAAGAAGAAGAAGAAGAAGAAGAAGAAGAAGAAGAAGAAGAAGAAGAAGCAGAAGAAGAAGAAGAAGAAGAAGAAGAAGAAGAAGAAGAAGAAGAAGAAGAAGAAGAAGAAGAAGAAGAAGAAGAAGAAGAAGAAGAAGAATTGCTTTCGGTGACATCTGTATTTTGTTTCTGATTTCAAACAAGGAAAAGAAATGTTGGGCGTACTTCCAGTAAGAGAAAAACAAAACGACACCTTAAAGATTCTAATCCCCATGTCTTCGGGAGGGGGGAATGTGTATGTTGGGGTAGGGGGTGTATGTTTGGAGGATGTTTGTTTGGCTGGGTGGTTGAGGGTGTGTGGGTGGTGGAGGATATGTGGGTGGGTCAGTGTGTGTGGGTTATGTTATGCGTGGGGAATGTGTGTTTGTGTGGGTGGGGAGATGTGTGTGGGTAGGGGATGTGTGGGTGGGAGAATGGGTGGGCATGTAATTGTGCCTGGTGGTTTGTGCGTGTGGGTTTTGGGTATGTGTCGGTGGGTGGTGTGTGTGTGTGGGTGGGTGGGGGATGTGTCTTATAACATGGTAATATGCACTGTTTATGTTTACATCATTCATTTGACAATGTTTTTCCCCTATATGAATGTATCATGCAATATTGATGAACGAAAGATGAGTGACTGGAAGGGCCGAATGTAAGACGGGCCTGCGTGCCGAATTCGTTACCCATTGAAAATAAAGTTCGTTCGTTCGTTCATTCGTTTGTTCGTTCGTTCGTTCGTTAGTTCGTCTTGTATGTTTTTATCTCCATGTCTTCATTTGTTCCTCGCTTTCTATTCCGATTTTCATTCACGCGTATGCTCACGTTCGTTTCTTATTTACATTACACGATACTGTGTTTGTTGATCTGTCAATATTCATAAATGCCTGGTCCACTGGATTACTTAAGAAGAACTAATAGATGTACAAGATTTTTATGGTTTCTGAAAACATTCTCAGACAGTAACGCGAATAACTGTGCCCCTGCAGTCTAATTATTATTAATGCCATTTTCATTGCTTCTATCCTTTGCAGTTATAATTGTCTGCATTTTACGACATTGTTTATCGCCCCTTTCTGTTTCCTTTGTATGTGACGATTATAATAGGAGACCAGAAGAAAGTATAGACTATAATGGGAGAATAGGAGAAGGTATGACTGGGAGTTTACGGTGTCAGAAGTTGTGTTTCCTCTCCCGGTACGGGTCTGTTAAAGGCAATCAAATGTGATACACTGCATATACTTTCACAGGACATTGTATTTACATCCATCATTTCTTTGATGTTTGTGGTTTACCTGGCAAGAGTACTTCCAGTAGTTTGCCATTGCTGTCGGAATGACTGATGCTCATACAATTGTTAAAAAGTAACACAATGCTGTCTGCTATCAAATTGCCTCCAGCTAATTTCGAACAACAAATGCGTGATAGCGAATTCCGTTCGATATCCCTTCCACATAGACGCCGGTAAACTGCGGATAAACTGTGAAAACTGTGAGTTAAACTACTGTAAAATTAGAGGCTTATTAGAGGTTAAAGCAATGGGTTAACAGTCTGTAATGCTGAAATCAGTTAGTTGCATATCCTATACAGCACGTCGCATTCAATGCCATTATTTTCCGGGCTATTTGTGATATCCTGTCAAGTTTACGTTCAGTACTTTGCCATTGCTTTCCGAACGACCGGCACTCACACCATTGTATGAAAATATTAACGTGAGACGGTCTGCTGCTAAATCGACCGCAGCTGTGTTTACGAACGCGGTATTCGGTATTGCGAATTGCGTCCGTGGACCCTTCGCCACAGAGCCGATAGACTGTAAACACGGTGAAAATATCAGCAACAACGGACAATGCAACAACGGAAAGTGTAAACATCAGCAACAACTTAAATTGAAAATATCAGCAACAACCGAAATTGGAAACATCAGCAACCACGGAAATTGGAAACATCAGCAACCACGGAAATTGGAAACATCAGCAACCACGGAAATTTAAAATATCAGCAACAATGGAAATGTGAAACATCAGCAGCAGCTGTAATTAAAAACATCAGCAACAACTGAAATTGGAAACATCAGCAACAATTGAAATTTAAAAAAATAAATATATCAGCAACAACGGAAAGTGAAAACATCGGCAACAACGGAAATTGGAATCACCAGCAACAACGGAACTTGGAAACATCAGCTACAACGGAACTTGGAAACATCAGCAACAACGGAACTTGGAAACATCAGCAATAGCGGAAAGTAACAATATCAGCAACAACGGAACTTGGAAACATCAGCAACAACGGAACTTGGAAACACCAGCAACAACGGAACTTGGAAACATCAGCAACAACGGAACTTGGAAACATCAGCAACAACGGAACTTGGAAGCACCAGCAACAACGGAACATTGGAAACATCGGCAACAACGGAACTTGGAAACATCAGCAACAACGGAAAGTAACAATATCAGCAACAACGGAACTTGGAAACATCAGCAAAAAGGGAAAGTGAAAACATCAGCAACAACGGAAAGTGGAAACATCAGTAACAAAGGAAAGTGAGAATATCAGCAACAACAGAAGGTGGAAACATCAGCTTGACGTGAGCACAATCAAACAAATTTAACACAATTTTACAGCATGTGTGAGTTCTTGTCCCGATATAAATTGTGGCCAAGAGCCACTGAGACCTGTGGCCAAGACCTACCTCAAAATATGTATCTCTTTGTCATCCCCTGGCTTCTTTCGCATTAAGTTTGACAGTTATTACTAAGATTTCAAGTACCAAGGGGCTTCAAATGAAAACCTTAAATGTTAAACATTAAAAAATAATAACCACCAAAGATCGAACAAGAATAAGATAAACTCGCAAATTATTGTTGATGTCGTCGTTTCGTGCATGTCATAGACCCATGCAGTTTCATCTTATAGACTGTGATTACATTCACATAATGCAGAAAAGGCAATTTTCACAGTAATGCAATGTTCCCAGAAATGTCTGGCCGCTGTCTTGCCTTACCCAGACAAATTGTAATCCTAAACCTTAGGCTAAAAGATTAGGGAGAATAATGTGATATAAAATTGAATACAATTCATATAGGCAACATTGTCAGAGCTGAGAGACATAGCTCGTTAGTTAAGTAATGACTGGAGAAAATCTATGTCAAGAGTTCCGTGGGGATTACAGCTAGAAGGCAGGCAGACTAGGGCAGTATTTGGAGGTGGGAAGTAGGAGAAGACAATGCCAGTAGAACTTTATTGCAAAGTCTGGTATTATTTAGTACGTTGGTTTGTGCATTATGTAAGATATAAAGGGACTTTTCTACTCCTTAATGCGATTTGGACCTTCGATGCTCGGCCACGTGTTTACAGAATTGGCAGCAGCAGGAGGAGGAAGTAGACGGAGACGAAATAGGATAAGGAGGAGGATAAACAGAAGGATAAGGATGGGGATAAGAAGAAGGAGGAAGAGAAGAAGAAGAAGAAGAAGAAGAAGAAGAAGAAGAAGAAGAAGAAGAAGAAGAAGAAGAAGAAGAAGAAGAAGAAGAAGAAGAAGAAGAAGAAGAAGAAGAAGAAGAAGAAGAAGAAGAAGAAGAAGAAGAAGAAGAAGAAGAAGAAGAAGAAGAAGAAGAAGAAGAAGAAGAAGAAGAAGAAGAAGAAGAAGAAGAAGAAAAAGAAGAAGAAGAAGAAGAAGACGGTGAAGGAGGATAAGTAGGAATAGGAGGAGAGGTTAGAAAGATTAGGATGAGTTAGAAGAGGAGGAAGAGAATTTGTAGGAGGGGAGAAAGGTGAGCAGAAAGGGAAAGGAAGCGAAGAAGGAAGAGGAGGAGAAGGACGATGGACAGGAAGAAGAAGAGGAAGAATAATAATGCCAATTTGCAGGGAAAATCTTTGCGCTGATTTAAATGTCAAATCAGGAAAGCGACACGTACGACATATATTCTTGTAGCCTTGCTTTTCAGTCCGATATGTCTTGTCGCCTAACCTTCCAGGTATATATCTCTTTGTTATCCCTGTAATTCGTTCGCATCAATTTTGCCAGTTATCACTAAGTTTTCAAGTATATAACTCTTTATTGCATCTTGTTCTTCTTAGCACCCCTTTAGACGTCAACATGAATACATCCAAAGAAAGAGCAGTAAATTTGACCTTTGATGACAGATCCATAGACTGTCTTAGCAAACAAGGCGCTGTAGGTCAACATAGTTTTCTGTCTTCTGCGCATATTGGACATTCAGACAGCAAATGAGTCTCCGTAATTATAATAACCTCTTCCTCCTCCCATTCCACCTAATCATCCTCCTCCTCCCTCTCCCTCTCCTCCTCCCCTCCGTCTCCCCATCATCTCTCTCCCCTCCCTCTCCTCCTTCCTCTCCTCCTCCCACTCCTCCTCCCTCTCCACCTACTCCCTCTTCCTCTTCTCCTCCTACTCCTCCTCCCCCTTTCACTCTCGTCTTCCCTCTCCCCTCCTTCTCCCTCTCCTTCTACCTCTCCCTCTACCTCTCCCTATACTGCTCCGACTCTCTCTCTCCCTCTCCCCCAACTACTCTCTCTCCCTCTCCCTCTCATTTTCCTTCTCCTCCTCCTCCTCTACTCTTCTCCAAGTAATTATCAACCTCTTTCTCCTACTAGTTCTCCTGTTCCTTCTCCTGCTCATTCACCGCCTCCTTCTCCTTCTACTTCACTTGCTCCTCTTCCTTCTCCTCCTCTCCTTCTCCTCTCCTCCTCCACTGTCTCCTCTCCCGTCTCAGCTTCGTCTCTGTCTCCTACTCCGGCATCTTCTTCTTCTTCTTCTTCTTCTTCTTCTTCTTCTTCTTCTTCTTCTTCTTCTTCTTCTTCTTCTTCTTCTTCTTCTTCTTCTTCTTCTTCTTCTGCTTCTGCTTCTGCTTCTTCTTCTCTTCTTCTTCTTCTTCTTCTTCTTCTTCTTCTTCTTCTTCTTCTTCTTCTTCTTCTTCTTCTTCTTCTTCTTCTTCTTCTTCTTCTTCTTCTTCTTCTTCTTCTTCTTCTTCTTCTTCTTCTTCTTCTTCTCCACCTCCTACTGCTGTCAGTTCTGTAGACCCAAATAGCCTTAAGCAGTATAAAACTCCTATTACTTCTTACATAATGCATATACCAGCTTACTAAATAAGATCATATCTTACAATGAAAATCCACTGGAATTGTCTTCTCCTACTTCCTACCTCCAAACAATGCCCTTGTCTGCCTGCCTTCTTGCTGTTATCCCTACGGAACTCTTGACATAGATTTTCTCCAGTCATTACTTAACTAACGAGCCATGTCTCTCAGCAATGGCAATGTTGCTTACATGAATTGTATCAGATTTTATATCACATTATTCTTCCTAATCTTTTCGCCAAAGGGTTAGCATTACAATTCGTCTGAATCAGCAAAGAAAGCTGCCAGGCATACCTGGGAACATTCCATTACTCTGTAAATTGCTTGTTCTACTCATACGAATGTAATCTCAGTCTATAAGTTGAAACTACTTGAGTCTATGACATACACGATACGAAAGCATCGTTTCGAAACAACTTTACGAGTGTTCTTCTTTTTCAATTTTTCATTGGTTAATATAATTAGGGTGACTCATTTTTGCAAGACAAAACACTATTTTGACATACAGTCCCCTGCTTGAAGCCAAACTCTATAGATATATCATCAAAGATCAAGTATAATGCTATCTTCATTGGATATATTCATGTCTTAAGAAGTAGAAAAGTCTCCTTACGTCTTTCATAATGCATATACCAATTTACTAAATAAGATTATTTTTTGCAATGCAGATTTACTGGCACTGTCTTCTTCAACAGTTTACAACCATATACTATTCTACGCTGTCTTTTTGTTGTAATCCCTGCAGAAGTTTTCACATAGATTTTATCCATTAACGAGCAGTCGCCAGGCGCTGGTAGTGTTAGCAACATGAATTATTTCCCATTTTTTTCTCTTTTATGTTGCTTATCCCTTACCGGACGTTGCAGTCAATACCAGCATTTTTTTTTTCAGCTGCTGTTGATGTACTAGGCAAGTTTTACGTTTAGTAGATTGCCATTGTTTTCTGAACGACCGGCTCACATACCCCCGTAAGTTTGCAACGCGGCGCGATCCGCATTTTGTATCCGCATGTTCCCATGTTATATATTATTCTTTCTAATATTTTCGCCAAAGCGTTGTAATTATTGTTCGTCTGAGTAAAACAAGAAAGCGGCCAAACATTTCTGGGAACACTGTAAACTCCGAAAACTGCCTTTTCTGCATCATAAGAATGCAATCACAATCTATAAGATGAAACGGCCTGGGTTTATGACATGCACTATATGATGACATCGTCTCTTCAATACGAGACACTTCGGTCTGGGAAATTGCCAGTACTAAGGTCACTACATTCTGAACTTAGCAGTCAGCATAAGGTCACCATACAGTGGATACCATCCAACTGTAGAGTACCCGGAAACGACAGAGCTGATCAATTGGCTAAGGAAGGAGCCAAAGAAGAACAGCCTGATGTGCCCGTTACATACCAGCAAAAGAAAAGAATGATCAAATCAGTCAGAAAGCCACCAAAACCTGCTCATGATGACTACCACGTTATGGATAGACCAGAACAAGTAATTATTCTGCGCCTCAGAACAGGACACAATGGATTACGCAACCACATGTATACAAAATTCAAGATTGGTGACTCAGCCATGTGCACATGTGGAATGGCGTCGCAGACAGCAGAGCACATACTCCAAGACTGCCCAAAAGATGTTATTGTTGTTGCTGTCATTGATGTTCCTTCTTATTGTAATTGCTACTGTTGTTGTTGTTGTTGTTGTTGTTGTTGTTGTTGTTGTTGGACTTAGAGCACAGCCGATTCCAATTGTCCACATACGTTTATCTTTCATTTCAACTACTTAGGCCATATTCTTATTTATCCGTGCAATGGAACAATCACATAGATCCTGTACAGAATTTGGTCAGCATGGCCGAATGGATAACAGCTCTCGCTCTTAAGCTTCCGGTGTACTGACTCGTAGTTAACAGGTTCAAGTCCATACCGGTCAGCTGGACTAAAATGTAGATTTCTCGTCCTTAACACGAGGAAGTATATTACAAGTACCCCAGAAGTCGGAATGGGTTCGTCTGATGGCGAGCGACTCTGGTAATAGGGAAAGCTAATCCACACGCCAAAAAAGTAGAAGTAGTAGCACATGTGTGAACAACGTGTGAATTCAAAGCGAGCTAGCGCTAAAACAAACAACAAAACCAAAAAATAAATCAATAAACCACGTTTTAAGTAGCTACAATAAACTACAATCAATTTACCTACATCTCCATGTGCGAATTCTGGCACAGGTATGGCTAATTATGACTCTCTAATTCCCTGTATGAATAATACTAGAATATTTAAATAATTAGCAAGGTTTTAATATGTTTTAAAATTAACACTAGAATGATTCACTCCATTACAGTAATCATGTGATCGTTTTTAAAGACATATCCAGGCCACAACAAGGATACAGATAAGTAACTTTTATATGTATAGTTTCATGCAATATTTTCCATGTAGTTGTGTCGTTTTATGTTTTTTTATTCTGTGCTGATGACGGCTTTAGCCGCAACGTCCATTTTGTTATCTGTAATCGTGTTCTGGTAAAACTCACAATCTACTTTTCGTATTGTGGTGATGTCATTAATTCCCTCTATGACATGTTGATGAAGTCAGCACGCACGATAGTTTCATGGTTTTGAACTTTGTGCTTTTATGGCATAGATGAGCTCGAGCGTGATGTCGATACCAGTCCTCTTCGCTGGCTGCGTGAGGACAAGACTGACCACCTATTTATCCGTGCACACAGACCTGAGGAATGTGCTGGTTGTAAAACAAAAACAGCTTTCTGCTATGGGACTTATTTGCTTTTTGTTTAGTACTGATTACATAATTATTTGCTGCTCAGCTGTTTCATCATCATCATGTATCATGCCGATAAGCGTGGGTGGTCATGTTTCGCCATGTCACTCGATCACCAGAGTCGTCGACTATCAGCTCAACGTTCTTGTCTCGACCATACCATGTGGCCAATCCATCTAGGTATTTTCTTCTCTGCCTCCACTCAATCTTGCTACTTGTCACCAAGTTCTCCAATTTATTTCTTCTCATAACGAGTTCAAAAAAGTGTGACTGTCTGCGGCTAATTCGTCTAATCAGTTTATAGTTTTCAGTTATTTTGTGTGTGTGTAGAACTTGGTCATTGATGTTTCAATCTATACATTGCATTCTTTGCATTTTCCTCGGAAATTACACTATATTTCTCTCTGCTTGTCTGCTTCTGCTTGTCTGCTCACTGTCCACGCTTCACACCCATATAAAAGTACAGGTTCTATTTAAAAAAAGGAACCAACAAATCTTTGAATAACTGAAAAAGTTGTGGGCATCATTGTGATGACGCAGAGGACTGGATTGAGATCAACAGTGGCAATCACGAACAGTTCCGACAAGACGAAGGCCACCCCACACACATCAAATGACTGTCTATCCTGGCTGAGAGAGCGATTTCAGGGGAGACTGATCAGCAATTGGGAGGGTACAAGCCTTACCCTGGTGTGAGGAAATGCAATCTAAAGACAGTGTCATGGCAGGTCAGACCAGGCCCTAAGCCTTGGTTGGCGGCTGGTCTAGGATCGAAGCTCCGACAGGCGGACAATTAGAGCATTGCTTTGCTGATCCGGCAGCTTCTGCAGCTTGTCTTGTTCCAGATGTAGAGGTGTTACCTTTCCTCTGGAGTGAACTAGGCAGGCTGAGAGAGGGACCATGCTGCATGATCAACACATGATCTCTATATTGTAGCCCAGGCTTTGTGCTATGGAGAGGCAATAACTCCATCCCTTACAAACTATCGTCTGTCAAGACGGCAAGGTGCCAATGATGAATGATCAGCAAGATGTGTGACTTGGAATGGGTACCGCATTCACCTGACTTGAACCCCCATATTTTTATCTATAGGGGTATCTCAATGATAATGTGTACCTGAACAACCTTCAAACGATTGGTAAACAGTATTAACAGCAAAGATCAGGCAAATCCCCACAGAGGAATGTGGTTGAGCAACTGACAATGTAGCCCAACGTATGCAAAAGTGCATACAACGCAGCAATTGTCTTTTGGAGCATATTTTGGAAAGAAGATAACTTTTATGCAAAGCGACCAAGGTAAATGAAACTTTTGGGAACGATTATACAGACTGAAGTTTATGGTCACTAAATTTCAAGACATTTGCGTGACCTTTGTAGGATTTAATAAACTTTGTATTAGTTTTTTTGTTTTTCTTTTTTGTTATGGGGGCCACCCGGTATATAGCTATTTATGTTCCCTGAATGATTAATATTGAATACATAATCATTGTTGGTGTACGGGACTGCTGTCTGACTCATTGTTCACACAGGGCAGTGAGGAGCATTTTGTGTGATATTCACTGGCACATGAACGGAACATTATTACATAAACCTTAGTCGTAATGTTAAAACCGCGACTAACGACTAACTAACTAACTAACTAACTAACTACTAACTAACTAACTAACTAACTAACTGACTGACTGACTGACTGACTGACTGACTGACTGACTGACTGACTAACTAACTAACTAGCTAGCTAACTAACTAACTAACTAACTAACTAACTAACTAATTACTAACTAACTAAAATTATTTCATGTTGCTCAGATGTTTAACTTCCCAACATACACACTTTCTTCTTGCCAAGCTGTTTAAATTCCCAAATGCATAACTGTTTAACTTCCCCACAGACAAAAATTTCCCGTTGTCCAGCTGATTAACTTCCCCACAGACATAATGTCTTGTTTACGAGTTTGTTTTTTTTTAAATTCCACACAAACATAATTTCTTATTGTGTAGGTGTTTAACTTCGCCATAAACATAATATCTTCTTTATCAGCTGTTTAGTTTCCCTCAAATACATAATTTCTCGTTGTCCAGCTGTTTATCTTGTCCACACGCATAATTTATCGTTATCCAGCTGTTTAACTTCCCCACAAACATAATGTCTTGTTGTCCAGCTGTATAACTTCTTCGCAAACATAATTTCTCTTTGTCCAGCTGTTTATCTTCTCTGCAAACGTAACTTCTGTATGACCAGCTGTTTAACTTCTCCACAAACATAATTTCTGGTTGTTCAGCATTTTAAATTCCCCACAAACATAATTTCTTGTTGTCCAGCTGTTTAAATTCTCAAAATTTATATCAGACGTCCCTTTGATCTCTTGGATAGTCAGATCATGTACCCTACGTTCTCAGATAAGGACGACAAACTGGGAGTCATGTGTGCTAGTCGTGAACGTTGAAAATCCCACGGCAGTTGGAAATAAAGAGTAGGCCGTAAACCATCGCCCGCCCTGGCAAGAAAAATCTTCTGGTAAGAAATCCTATACACAGGTATTTTTAGTAGAGGCAAAACTTGGACAAATTATATTACTCAGTTAGACGCAAAACGCTCGAAAGTGGAACAAAGAAGAAGAAGAAGAAGAAGAAGAAGAAAAAGAAGAAGAAGAAAAAGAAGAAGAAGAACAAGAACAAGAACTTCGTGTTTTTGTTCTTGTTCTTGTTCTTGTTCTTCTTGTTCTTCTTCTTCTTCTTCTTCTTCTTCTTCTTCTTCTTCTTCTTCTTCTTCTTCTTCTTCTTCTTCTTCGTTTACTTCAAGCAGAAGAAGAACAACACAACAATCGGCACAATGATAAAACTGGATATAGTGGTGTTTGGACTCCGACAGTGCGCTATCACAGTGTGCGCGTGAAACGATGATGCAATGTGCAGTCGCCCAATCATTCCATAAGAATAATCAGATTATTGGCAAAAACATAGATGCATTGTAGCGTAATGATCCGTGGTAGCGTAATGATTATAGCGCTCCATTGACGTGACAGTTGTCAAAGGCTTAATCCAAGACAGTAGCATGACAGCGATTATTTTCTTTCGGGTGTTTTGCGAGGTCATCCAAGTCTCCGTCTCTCTCTCTCTCTTTCTCTCTCTCTCTCTCTCTCTCTCTCTCCTCTCTCTCTCTCTCTCTCTCTCTCTCTCTCAATAGCGTCTTGGGTAATTATTGACCTATTTTCTTACTATCGTCACTAGTCAAAGCCCTTAGAAAAACTCACACATAATTTAACATTACATCATTTAATTAACAAGTTTCTAATAACTGACAGTTAAACTGGGTTTCGACTTAAATATTCTTGCCACTGTGACCTAACATACATGACCGATAAGTGGCATCTTGGTATCAACAATGGCAACATTTGCGGAGCAGTATTTGTAGACTTTACAAATCTTTTGATAGTTAGTTAGTTAGTTAGTCAGTCAGATTAGTTAGTCAGTTAGTTAGTTAGACAGATCATCCTCGTTGCACATCGAACCATTCAGTCCATAAGTGCTCGGATCCCCTCCTCAGCAAATCCCGCAGCGTGTAGCGGCTAACGACGCCAGTTCTGTGTTGGTTTATCAATCTTCTTTGGCGTCCTGCGTAGTGTTCTTGTTTGGCCATCCCTCTTTTAATTTGCTGCTCTCGCAGTCTGGCCATTGTTGTAGATTCACAGTCATCACTTGGTTCTCGCAAAAGTCTCACTTCTCGTAGAGCATTCAGAATGTCAGCCTGGTCCATGGCGCGTCCGCCCTCCACAGTAGCCTCACCTGCGAGCTTGTCAGCCCGCTCATTTCCTTGTACTCCCGCATGCCCTGGCACGAAGATGAAACTAATCTTTGCCAGCCGAGACCGCTTCAGAGGCAGCAACCATTCTCTTCGGATCGACCCCTCCTCTATCCTCTTGATCATGTTCATTGAGTCGCTAAGGAAACAAGCCCTAGTGAATGTCTGTGTCTCGAGCCATGTTATTGCTTTACTTACTGCCATGACTTCCATGGTCAGGACTACTTGTGGTTTCAGTGAAAGCACCAGAGTCCTCCTTCACAATTCTCCCTCCGGTCCGAGCTGTAAAGGCCCATGAGCTTCTCACATGTCGGACGACCGACCCATCTGTGTAGATGACCGCGTCAACGTCTAGCGAATTCTCGAAAATCAACGCTTGTACTTCAGCCTCAACAGCAGCCGGATTTTCTTGTCTGCATTTTCTATCTAGTTGGATGCAAACTGAAAAGGATGTGCAGAAGTCTGTTGGCACTTGCACCCACTCCTCGCCAGGTTCTAAGTCCTCAAGTGAACACACCTGTTGAAGAATGTCTTCGGCTTGACCCATCCACGACCGTCCTCTTTTTAACCTGCTGCCCTTCACCTTCCTAATTTCACTATGCAGTGGATGTTGTGTGTTTGCGTTAATTCTGAGGTAGGCGCGTGCCCTGCAAACTTGTATTCTCTCTTCAATGGTTGGAAAATCAAGAAGGTAGCGCATCGCCCTGCATGCTGTATGTCTCGTACATCCAAGAATAATGCGCATAGCTTCATTCTGTATCCTTTCCATCCTTTCTATCTGCTTATGGCTGAGAGTCAGGATTGCCATTGCATACTCCAAAACAGACATGACCAGCCCCTCGTACAGAAGACATAGATGGCGCTGCTCACAGTTTGCTGCCGCCATCACCCGCATCGCTGCCAAACCCCGCTTGGCCTTTGTTATCAACTGATCTATGTGCACATTATAAGCAAGGCTTCGATCAAACCGTATCCCCAGGTAATTCATTGCCTGCGTTCTTTCCACCGTCTCTGAACACAGCATTACAGTTGGTGTTGGATTGTTGACAATATGATTATTCAACGAGAACCAAGTCACTGTTGCCTTTGTTGGGTTGACCATTGCCCCAGCTTCATCACACCAAGTACTTATGCGATTGAGTTCGGTTTTGTAGTTCCACAGCAACCTCCTCTCTATCCTTACCCTGACGATACACTAAAACATCATCGGCATATGACAATGTCCTGCCAGGTCCAGTGATCTGCTCACTGGTGATTCTCACTGTGTAGGCGTTGAACAGTACCGGAGATAATGGTGATCCCTGTGGTAGGCCAGGATATATTGTTGTTGGTTCCGAAGTCCAACTGCCACATCGAAAAACTACTTTCCGTTGGAAGAGGGTAAAAATCTTTTGATATGGTAGATCATGATATTCTAATTAGAAAATTAATACAAATGAAGAGTAACACTGATATGGTGAACCTAATTACGTCATATTTATCCGACAGACAACAAGTAGTGTCCTTCAATAACTGTCTATCACGACCCACACAACTTAATATTGGTGTGCCTGGGGGGGGGGGGGGGGGGGGGCTAATTCTAGGTCCGCTGCTTTTTTTAGTCTAGATTAACGATCTTCCTTTATATCTTAATACTGAAAATTTTTTTAAAGTATTAAAACACAACTCCTTCGTTGCCAAGAATGCACAAAATATAATGTCAGCGTACCTTTTCTATCAGTGCACATCAGTATCAGACCATTTCTGTAACCCCCAACTTCTAAAGATTTAATTTTACTCTTTAGTGGTTATGACACTGTTCGTGATTCACAAATGTGTCTTGTCACAGAAAAAAATGCGTGATCGCAGGTTTAAACCATTGACTCTTCGTCCTGTTTAGTCTCCGAATTGCTTTAGTCAATATCCGTTCTGACTTCTTTAAAACAGACGGCTCTGTGGCGAAGGCGTTAAGAATGGGATTCGCAATCCCGCATACCGCGTACGAACCACAGCTGCGGACGATTTGATAGCAGATCTCATTGCGTTGGTTTCTTATACGAAAGGTATGATTGCCAGCCGTTCAGAAAGAATTGGCAAACTACTGAACGCAAACTTACCAAGATATCACAAACAGCCACATAATACTGTGGCTGACTGCGAAGTCCTATAAGGGCTCATCATCGTCATCATCATCATTGGCGCCTTTCCGTCTTGACAGACGATAGTTTGGTACATTGTGCTTCAAAAAGGCTTAATAACTACGATCCATGGCGGTGGCGAGTGAGGCTGGTAAGGCCAATTCTTGCTGCAAATGTTTGCCCACAGTAGGTGCATGTGAAAACATGGTCATTTCCACCATTTTGCACCAGCTTACGTCTCTCACGCTCTTTGTGTGCTTTATCTGCAATCATTTTCTACTTTGTCTTTATTCCATTTCTGATAGTTGCCCTCCATGCAACACGCTCAGTGGCGATATGCTCCCAATGTGCATTATCAATGCCTGTATCAATCATGTCCCGCTTACACACATCTTTGTATCGTAGTAGAGGCCGACCCTGAGAACTCCTACCCGTCTGTAATTCACCAAAAAAAGATGTCCTTTGGTATTCTATCATCATCCTTCCTCTTAACGTGTCCTATCCATCTAAGTCTACGAAGACTGAGCATGGAATACACCGTCACACAACCTGATCTTTCCAATACTTCAGTATTTGTGATTTTGTCTTGCCACTTAATACCAAGTATTCTTCGCAGACACCGCATATGAAAACTGTTCAAACGTTTCTCTTGGCGTGAGTAAGTTGTAAGGGTTATACAACTGACTAACAGGTATTTTTAAACTGCATGCATATAAAGATAAGGTTTCAAATGTGTGTAGATTCATCATCATCATCATCATCATTATGAACACTGCCTCATTAAACGTTTATGCATCTATACATCATCATAATCATCCTTGCCTCATGGAGTATACATTTATGCATCTACACATCACTATCATCATCATAATCATCATCATCATGGGTCCTGCCAACCTCCGTAGACGTTTATATATCTCCGCATTTCTCGACCACTGATTTATAAATCAATTCCACCGATGACATCCATCCCAATTCATCAAGTATTGTTGCTTTCTGTCTGCCCTTGCCTTTCTACCGCTGCTCTTTCCATATTCACGATTTCCCAATGTTTCTCTACTCATCACGTAACTAAAGAATGCGATTTTTCGTCTTTGTATACGTGTATATGGTTTTCTACTTCCACTAGACTTCTCCACTGTATTTCTGGTAACATCAGCCTATTCCCCGCCACGATGAACACAACCTCCAAAGTACCCCAGGGAATTTTATGGGAATTGTCTAGAAGAGAAGGCAACGAGGAAGGGACCCGATCACCCCACCTCATATATCGTTGCCTAGGATATAACAATTCACACCCTAATGCCAGTATCTAATATATATCCATCCATTCATCATGTGCCATGCCGATAACCGTGGGCGGTTATGTTTTGAAATCTCACTCCATCACCAGAGTCGTGGATCAGCTCCATGTTCCTGTTTCTACCATGCCATGTGGTCAAGCCATCCAGGTAATTACGTTTCGATCTTCCCGTTGGTCTCTTCCCTTCGAATTTGCCAGTTGTCACCAAGTTCTCCAATTCACTTCTTATCATAACATGCCTAAAGAATTTTGACTGTCAACGTCCAATGACTCTAATCAGTTTGCGATCTTTATTTGTTTCTTGAAGGACTTGCTCATTGGTTTTTCTGTCCGCCCATGGTATTCTATGCATTTTCCTCAGAAACCAGATTTCCACACCCATCAGATGTTCTTTAGCTTGTCTGCTCATTGTCCACGCTTCATATCCATACAAAACTACAGGTTCTATGTAGCACTTCAACACATTTTTTCTCGTTTCAATTCATATCTTTTTATTGGTCAATATGTTTTTCATCTAGCAAAAGGCTACCTTCGCAATGGCGGTTCTTGCTCTAATCTCTTCAAGGCATCTCCCATCATATGTTATGAACTGTTCCGAGATAACAGTACAGATTTACTTGTTTAAGAATATGCCCATTTACTCGTATATCACATTGTGGAATTACCTTCTTCCTAGTGACGACCATAATCTCTGTCTTATTACTATTCAATTCCAACCCTAGTTGTTCACTGTGTGCAGCAACCGCGTGTACTAAATGTTGCAGCTCCTGTTCATTGTCTGCAATCAAGATTGTATCATCTGCATATCTATATGTTAATGGTGTATCGTCCCCCAAAGATGATTCCTTCTTCTATATTTCTGAAAATATTTTCATTGTGCAGGGAAAAAATAAGATCTAGAGACATTACACATCCCTGTCTCACACCTTTTTTAATAGGCTGATATTGACCTACTTCATTATGAATTCTAATGGCAGCTTGTTGTTTCCAATATATGTTTATTTTGTTTTTTACAATCCTAAGGTCTTGACCATCAATTTTAGATCTTCAATCATCCTTATCACGTCGACATGTCTCACTTTATCGAAAGCCTTGTGTTGTTAATAAAACAAAGGTGCAGATCTTTGTTTACTTCTATAGATCATTCAATTACAGTTCGCCGTATATTCACATCATGTACTGTACCCTTGCCTTCTACAAACCCACATTTTTCTTCTCCAATTTAGGGTTTTATTTTCTTTCTAAATCTTTGCATGATAATTCTCAGCTAATTCTTCGTGATGTGGCTCATTATACTAATTATTAAATGTTGATCATATTCCAAGGCTCTTGATATTCTTCGGGATTGCAAAAAAAATATAAAATTACATAAGTCAGGAGGTTTATCTCCAGAATCATATATTGCGTTCAGCAGTCTGGTGACTTGGTCAATTCCATATTCTTCTGAGGCAGGGATGGTCAACACGAGGCCCGCGGGCCGCATGCGGCCCGCCGGGAGTCATGTTGTGGCCCGCGAAGTGGGAAACGACGAAGTGGTCGAAGCTGTAGCACGCTTGCTTGTTTACTTTAATTAACAAAAAACATTAGATGCGTGGCCCGGCAGGAAGTATTATTTCTGAAATTTGGCCCGCCTGCTGAAAAGGTTGGCCACCCCTGTTCTAAGGCATTTATCATTTCTGTTGTGATGTTACCTGAACCGGGGATCTTGCCAGTTTTACTTCCATCTTCAAAATTGATGGTCCTTCCTTATTATTCCGATGATCATACTGTTCTTTTCTTGTATCATCGTAAAGGTCTTTCACATAATCTGACAACGCATGTAAAATCTGAACTTTTTCTATTACGATGTTGCCATCTTTGATTTTTAGGCAACACGGTGATGTGTGAGTTCTTTTGTTAGTGATGCCATTAATTCTTTTGTGCATTAATTTGATATTCCTGATGTTGTGCTGGTTTTCAAGTTCCTGGCAATTTTTTCCAAACCATGTTTCTTTTGCCTCTTTGCATAGCTTAATAATTTTCCTGTGAATCTCTTCATATTTTTCCTTGTTGTTTTCGTTATTTTCTTTTTTTTTTTTTTAAATTATTTCCTTGCGTTTTAAATATCTTCCGTCATCCATTTCTTGCGTCCCATTTTCTTTATTTTTGGGATGCTTTTTTCTGCAACTTGGTTGACTGATTTCTTTAATATTAGCTTTAAAGCGACTTTTATTTATTTAATATTTCCCCTTAGTCGCTGACATCTTGAAATAATATTTCAATATCGGACAATGCATCAAATCTATTTTTTACCTCTACGTTGAATTTTTCTTTTATCTCCTCAGTCTTCAGTGCCTGTAGATCAAATTTTGTGTTTCTTTTTGTATGTTTGACTTTCTGTAATTTTTATATGTACATTGCTAACGATTAATCTATGGTCGCTGTAGCAGTCTGCGCTTGATGTAGTTTTTGCGACTTTTAAGACATTTAATATGATCAGTCTGATTTCTGATCTTATGATCAGGCCTCCTCCATGTCCATAATCACCTTGGGTGATGTTGATACCAGGTGTTTCCAATAGTCACACCATGATCTTTTTCCCACTGTACAAGTCTGCAACATCTTTCATTCTCTTCCCCTAGTCCATACTTGCCTACTATGCATCCGGCCTATTGATTTCCAACTTTGGTATATATATATATATATATTTATATATATATATATTATATAAGTATTATATTTGATATATGTTACCCTCATACCAAGACAAAATATTCGTTTATCACATGTTTGAATTAAGACATTGGAAATATCCACTTTCCCACAATACTTTGGTCTGTCAACTGGTGCTACTAATATATATATATTTTCACACACGAATATCATTGACTGACTTGGGACTAACACTACCTTTAAAAACTTTACTCCACCAGAAATAAAGAACAATAAATATTAATCTAGAAGAACAACCCCTGAACCAAGTAGGCACCTAGGAACTATAATACCATCTAATGGCAATTCAGTAGACTAGATCGAAAATAGATGCAATAAGGCAAACCAGCTCAGTGGACAAATCGCACCAATAATAAAGAAAAAACATGTATCAATAGCCACAAAGAAAACACTATACAACACAATCTTCCTACAAACTCTATGCTACCAATACCAAACTTGGACGATGACAGAAAAAGAGAAAAGAAAAATCAGAACAAAAGAAATGAGATGCCTAAGAAGAATACTCAATATATCAAGAACAGAGAAAATCTGAAATAGAGAAACCAGGACTAAAGTTGGAGTTATATCAGCGCTAGAATTTTTCAGAAAACAGCAGGTTAAATGATTTGGCCATATAACTAGTTTACCAACTAACAGTATATCTCAACAAGCAATGATGTACAGACCAGACGGAAAAAGTGGAAGAGGCCGGTCACGTAAACGATGGATAGAGGGAATTACATAGACCATACGAACCTCGATATATGAAGCGCATACACGGGCACTTTCCCGCTGTTTATGTTTCATCTCGATACTGCAAGGTACAAGAGGAACCTGATGAGATGTTGAGATGAGACTCCATCAGGGGTTTAGCGACCAAACTCCGTGTATTCTTGTGCCAACTTATTCCTGTTCTATAATAACTAATCAATACCTGCGAATGGCTTTCTCATGTGACGCCAATGGCTTGAAGTCTCCTCCGGCAATTGCTATTTTCATATCGTAGGACAGCTCAATGACAAGACTCGAGAGTGCAGGCCATGTTACTTCTAAACACAGGCGTGAGCACCCAGAATGTGAGAGTAGCAGATGACACCTCATCTGTGCGTGAAATATCGAGTGGCATATCGTCATCATCATAACTTACGTCAGCACGCACGACCACCAAAGCAACAGAAGAGCGCTATGTTCGTGTCTTCATTACATCATGTGAAGTAGAGAATCTTGTTGACACCTTAAACTGAAGTATTATACCTGTTGTTTTTCGCATATTAACAGTATAACCAATAAATTGCCTATCGATCTTCCGAATGTAGGGTTTTGACGATATAACAATTCCGACGGCATCATACAACAACTACATAGCGGCAGTTACCCAATACGACACCACAATACACCAACAACATCGGCACTATACACTATAAGTCCACACTATATATCAAATAATTCTACACATAATATCTGATACGTCAGTAAACTATACTAATACGTCAGCATTCTATAGGCAATAGGTCAGCACTTTGTACCTAAAACGCCACTACCGTATACCCCATATGATGGCACCTTATAACTAACATGGCAGCACCACGTACCCAACAAGACAGGACCATATACCCGACATGACAGTACCATATAATCAACATGACAGCACCAAATAATCAACATGACAGCACCGTATAACCAACATGACAGCACCATATAACCAACATGACAGCACCATATAATCAACATGACAGCACCATATAACCAACATGACAGCACCATATAATCAACATGACAGCACCACATAAAAACATGACAGCACCATATAACCAAAATGACAGCACCATATAACCAAGACGACAGCACCATGTACCTAACATGACAGGACCATGTACCCAACATGACAGCACAATATAACCAACAAGAAAGCATCATGTACAAAACATGACAGCACAATATAACCAACAAGACAGAATCATGTACAAAACATTACAGCACCACGTACCCAATATGACAGGACCATGTACCCAACATGAGAGCACAATATAACCAACAAGACAGCACCATGTACCCAACAGACAGCACAATGTAACCAACAAGACAGCATCATGTACCCAACATGACAGCACAATATAACCAACATGACAACACCATGTACCCAACAAGACAGCACCATATACCCAACATGACAGCACAATATACCCAACATGATAGCACAATATACCCAACAAGACAGCACAATATACCCAACATGACAGCACAATATAACCAACAAGACAGCACAATATACCCAACATGACAGCATAATATAACCAACAAGACAGCACAATATACCCAACATGACAGCACAATATACCCAACAAGACAGCACAATATACCCAACATGACAACACCATGTGCCCAACATGACAGCACAATATACCCAACATGACAGCACAATATAACCAACAAGACAGCATCATGTACAAAACATGACAGCACAATATAACCAACAAGACAGAATCATGTACCCAACATTACAGCACAATATATCCAACATGACAACACCATGTACCCAACATTACAGGACCATGTACCCAACATGACAGCACAATATAACCAACAAGACAGCATCATGTACCCAACATTACAGCACAATATACCCAACATGACAACACCATGTACCCAACATGACAGCACAATATACCCAACATGACAGCACTGTATAACCAACAAGACAACATCATGTACCCAACATGACAGCACAATATAACCAACATGATAGCACCATGTACCCAAAAACACAGCACCATATACCCAACATGACAGCACAATATGCCCAACACGATAGTACAATATACCCAACAAGACAGCACAATATACACAACATGACAGCACAATATAACCAACATTACAGCACAGTATAACCAACAAGACAGCACTATGTACCCAACATTACAGCACAATATAACTAACCAGACAGCACCATATACCCAACATGACAGCACCATGTACCTAACATGACAGCACCATGTACCCAACATGACAGCACAATATAACCAACATGACAGCACAATATAACCAACAAAACAGCACCGTGTACCCAACATGACAGTATAATAGAACCAACATGACAGCACCAAGTACCCACCATGACAGCACAATATACCCAACATGAAAACACTTTATTCAGTCACTAAACTACTGACAAGGAAGGAGCAGCAGTAGACAGCAATGGATGGGAAGGGGGGAGGTGGGGGTTTGCAATAAAATGGCGGGACCCTCCTTAAACTCTATTGAAAGATATAAAGATAGATTAGAAGAAGAAGAAGAAGAAGAAGAAGAAGAAGAAGAAGAAGAAGAAGAAGAAGAAGAAGAAGAAGAAGAAGAAGAAGAAGAAGAAGAAGAAGAAGAAAGGTTAAGGTCGAGGAGGATGACACGATGAAAACGTAGTTGGAAAACGAGGAGATGGCATAAGATGAGGCGGATGAGTAGAAGACGAAGCAGAAGATATAATAAACGCAACATCAAACTTATCGAAGTGTGTGCTTTGAGAAAGAAACCGAAGCGGCAATAATATACTCATATTACTTATAGTTATGAACGTAACACACACGATCTTTCACTGCCTGAACGACATAATATGCACAAGCAAGCTTGTTCTGCAGCGTGGTATCAACCATTTTTGAGATTCACTGAACGAGCACAAAAATGACTGCAACTGGTAGAAAATCGATTGGCAGGCAGATGAAAGATCAATACCTCCTCAACAAAGAAAGTCAGCAAAACTAGAAGCATATATTTTCAGTTTCATAATATACATCGAGCGTTACGAAAGATGGAAGCAGCAACATAGACAACAAATCTACACGATACTTACCGTTGGCAGTAATTGATAAAACTATCTTGAGCGTTCTTCGGAAACACCCACTTAACAGTAGTCCATTGGTTGTTCCGATAGGTTACACTGACACCCTACAATTTCATCCAATAGCCGCAGGACTATCATGTGTGACATTGTGCCCTGGTGGCAGTCGCTTATTTTTATTTTATTTTAGCTGGATCCCGGCACTGGCATTCCGATAAAACTGACAACTTAAGAGACGCTTAGCAATACGAAAAGTCGAACACGTGATCCAATGTAAATACAATAGCATCTGCCAGCAGAATCGCAGTAGCAGCTAGATCGGAGTAGTAACATAAATGGTCTTCGATTACTTTGGAACAATTAGCACCACACCCTAAAAGTGTTGATTTCTCTTAAACGGGCATGATCACGTCTTTATCTTCCAGTTTTCATTCGTTACCTTCTAACAGTCTCCCAAAAATTGATATTGATTGTATTACGGGTATTGTATTTTGCTGTTGGTGTTGTGGCATTGTAATCATAGAGCTAATTGCTCACGTGAACAGCAAAATAACATATCTTTTCTGGATAATTATTAACGTGGAATGCTAAACACTTCTACATGAGTAGAACAACACTTCAGATATTGAGCATTGGTTTCCAATTTGTAGTTGACAACGAAATGTTTCCTGTTTTAGTATTCAAATAGCAGGCTATTCAGGTAAGGAGCCACTCCCCTCAACAAGCAATCAACAGGTCACTATGCTAAGGTAATATTACACGACTGCTCCATGTCATCGTGACATATTGGGATTTTTGTAACAAACAGTAAAGGACCAAACTTAAAATTTGTAACTACGATATTCAATCAAAAAGTCGCTTTAAAGTCGACAGGGTGGACTTCATTGCACCGGGTTTTATCCAATATGGCTCAGTCTGTTTCCGTAGCGCGGAAAGCGTCGCACAAAGCACGAACTCTGTAGCTCCAGCGACGACAATCAGGAGTCTCCTAAAACATGCACTCGTGAACCGAAGGAAGCGGCCCGGAATCGAACCCACAACATTCGGAACCCAAGTCAGACGATTTTACCACTTCGCCACGGAGACTCCCACGATATTAAATCATCACTACAGTAAGGGTCAGTAACAGGGAGAACAACTAACAGATTGGCTAATAAACTACAAATATGCACTAATTAATTAGCAACAATGGTGACACAATGCTTGCTTGCTTGCTTGCGTTCGCTGGCTGTGAACTCCAGCGTGAAGTCCTGTATGTCGGATGAAGACATTCTGTTGTCCAACATCAGTGTGATGTCATACCGGACTGAGGTTTGTGTGAGTGTCCATTGTACCATGTCTGGCTTGTCATGTTGTTTGTCCATCAAGAATGATGATGACCATTCATTTCATCCAGTGGGGTTGAAGGTATGGAGCCGTGGGTTCTAAGATGGCTGATAAGGCCTATTTTGGCTCGAAATGTTCTTTGACAATGTGGGCAAAGAATGCTTGACGTTTCTGGAGGAGGATTTCCTGCAGGGTTTTTTTGTCCTGCCTTTTCTTCACAGCTCTTGCAGTCCTGGTTGCCTCACATATGACTGCACCCTTGCGTAATGGTGCACGCCACGAATTTGGGTCTCTGGCTGCAGCCTCCCGGGTGTCATGATGAATTCCAAAAGCTTTCAGGGAGATTTTCAGAGTGTCTTTAAAGCGTTTCCTCTGGCCACCTTGGGAGCGTTTACCACAACGCAGTTCGCTGTAAAAAATTCGTTTAGGGAGCCTGTGATCTGCATGCGGGTCAAGTGACCAGCCCAGTGAATCTGATTCTTCATCAGTAGAGTGTGGATACTGGGCATAGACGCTCTTTCCAGGACTTCAGTGTCTGGAATCTTGTCTTGCCATTTAATCTTCAGTAGCTTCCTTAGCCAGACTGTGTGGAAGTGGTTTAATTTCCTAGCGTGTCGCTGATAAACAGTCCAGGTTTCACAAGCATATAGCAGTGTGGATAATACAACTGCTTTGTAGACTTTTAGCTTTGTTTGCAGGCTTATTCCAGTTCTGTCCCATACATTCTTGTACAGTCTGCCAAAGGCCACACTGGCCTTGGAGATTCTTGCATTCACTTCGTCTTCAATTGTGGCAGCTTGTGACACAGTGCTGCCAAGATAGGTGAATTTGTCCTCAACACTTAGTCTATGATCATTCACTTTGATATTCGCACAGTGCGATTATTCCCTGGAGCTGGCTGGTACATAACTACAGTCTTCTCCAAGTTGATATTGAGCCCAAAGTTGGCACAGGCATGTGAGAAAGCTGAAACATTATGTTGCATGTCCGCCTCTGAGTTGGCGTATAGAGCGCAATCATCAGCAAACAGGAGCTCTCTGACGGTGCCGCTGTTAATTTTGGTTTTAGCTTTCAGCCTTCTGAGATTGAATAACTTTTCATCCATACGGTAGTTGATTTCTATTCCAATGTCGTCGTTCTCAAAGGCATTCATCAACATGGCTGAAAACATGAGGCTGAACAGTGTTGGTGCCAGGACACATCCTTGCTTCACTCCAGTGGTGACAGGAAAGGGTTCAGACAGTTCACCATTTTCCTGTACTCTTGCCTGCATGCCATCATGAAATAGCCGCACTATTTGGACAAACTGTCGTGGGCAGCCATATTTTGCCATAATCTTCCACAGTCCTTCTCTGCTGACTGTATCAAAAGCCTTGGTAAGGTCAATGAAAGTAGAGAGCATTTCGCAGTTCTGTTCCTGACATTTCTCTTGCAGCTGCCTTGCAGCGAAAATCATGTCAACAGGTCCACGTTCTTTTCTGAAACCACATTGACTCTCAGGAAAAATACCTTGATCGAGATGGGCTGTGAGGCGATTGAGAAGAATTCTGGCGAGTATCTTCCCTGCAATTGAAAGCAAGGAGATGCCTCGGTGGTTGTCGCAGGATTTGCGGTTTCCTTTAAGTTTGTAAAGATGGACTATTGACGCGTACTTGAAATCTTGTGGCATGGTCTCGTTCACCCATATGTTTGTAAAGACTTGGTGAAGCTGCTCTGTTAGGACCGGCCCACCTGCCTAGTATATCTCTGCTGGGATGGAGTCAGGACCAGGTGCCTTGCCGCTGGAGAGTTGCTGGATGGCTTTGTTTACTTCCACTATGTTGGCAGGTCATCAAGTGTCTCATTGGTGGGAACATGAGGAAGGCAGTTGATGGTTTCATCATCGAAGAAGGAAGTTGCATTTAAAATGTTTGCTGAAATGCTCTGCCCCGCGTTGAAGATTTCTTCTTATCGGTGACCAATGTTCCCCCATCTGCACTGAGGAGGGGAACTATGCCTGGTGATATAGGACCATAGACCGCTTTCAGTGAGTCGTAGAAGATTTTCATATCATGTCTGTCAGCAAAGCCCTGAATTTCATCAGCTTTGCTGCTCAGCCAGGAGTCCCTTATGTGCCGAAGTTTCTGCTGCACTACTCTCTGAATGTTTTTGAAGGCATCTTTTTTTATGTTGATTTCGGGTCATTCAAATGTGCCTTGAGGAGAAGATGTTTCTCGGTCAGAAATTTGGGTTGATGTTCGGAATTTTCATCATACAGTCTTTATGCTTTCGGGGTGCCTGCACGGTTTTCCATAGAGATTTAAATTATGTCCTTTAGGGCTCTCCATTCTGTTTCTGTATCCTATTTAGCTGCAGCATTGGGCTTGAGGCGGTCTTCCAGCCATGTCTGGCTTATTGGTGTGCAGACTGGTGGTTCCTCGCCGTGCAGGCAGATACTCTCCGACTTCGGATGAATCAGCGATCCTTCTACGTTAGCTAGGACCCCTAAGGGACCTATTGCCCAGGACGCACGACTAGGACGTATTAGTAGGTCTTGGCCAGTATAAAACCTGGCACTTGTGCCTTGGAAACACCTCTACGTCCCGGTGACACAATGAAAGAGGCATCTTTCCCATTGCAACATACGCCCTTGAGACCTGGACATCTACTAAACAAGCTGAACAGTGCACACATGCCTTAGAGTATAAAAAGACGGGTTCTAAGAATATCTGGATAAAGAAAAGTGCACATGCATCCATACGACAAAATCTGAATATTTAAAAAGGTTGGCGGTTAAAGACGATAAAACAAAGAAATTTGAAATATTTTGGTCACTTGAAACGGCATGATAGTTTGGAGAGAATAATGATGGAGGAGTATATAACCACGAAGAGAGGAAGAGGAAGACCAAAGAAAAGATGCGTGCAGGATATGGCACATGATCTTCTGATGGGTGTATCAGACATGGGACATCTTGTTTATGACCGAGAAGTTTTCCGGAAGGTTGTTAGACATACTACTGAATGAATGAATGAATAAATGAATGAATGAATGAATGAATGAATGAACGAATGCATGAATGAATGAATGAATGAATGAATGAATGAATTAATTTATTTATTTATTTTATTTATTTATTTATTTATTTATTTATGCACTAATTGGTGCATGCGAAGAACATTTGGAATAAAATGTTATTGCACAATCAACAATATAGCTCTCATGGAGAGAACTAACCAAATGCCAGTGATTTGGGAGAATAAAATAAAATAAATCTGATGGAGCCAGACCCGAATATTAGTGTTGGATGGAAGAATCTCAATGTTCATATCCCTGACAGCTAGCTGCATTAACCCTGCTTTGTGAGAGGGCGCTTTGTCTTGAAGCAAACGTTCGTTATGAGTGCGTGACATCCCACGTGTTCTTGTCAAAGCCATAATAGTTTTAGTAAAGCGATCCACTTAGTACTGTCCATTATCTGTGCTTCCATAAGGCGGATAATCTTTTCATTGCGACGCTGTATGGCGCCCCCCCCCCCCCCCCACCCCCCCCAAAAAAAATAATAATAATAAATAAATAAATAAATAAGCATTACTTTGATTGTTTTCCGTGTTCTCGACTGATAAGTGTTGTGGAGACTGAGATTTCCATTGCATGCCGAAAACTTTCAATAGGTAAGTCATAATAGTCAATGCAAGTCTCAACACTGACACCATGGTCGTCAAACTATTTTTGATGGCCGTTTTGTGCAACGTCGACGCAAATTAATCTATTTGGTGGCTGTTCGCGTGAACAGGAGCGGATCCCAATGAGCACACACTTTTTCTCATGTTCAGTCTGTTTGTGATATTCTATTATTGTTTTTTTACCTCGTTTTACTGCAGTAGCTTTTCACAGCAAGTGTCATGTGTCTGTCCTCGTCAATGATGGTCTTCACTTTTGCATTTCCATCGTACTTTCGAGGGAGGTCTCTCAGATCTTTGCCCAAATTTTGAACCACTGAGCCGGCCACTACACTGTCGGTTGAGTTGAAATTAGCTGAGATGAGCTGAGTAGCCTAGAGTTGAGTCAAAAACTGAATCAATGCATAGCACATTAACATACGCTTCTATAATCTTAACAGCCAGCTAATAGTCCCACGACAATAGTACCAGGATCAGCTTAATTATGTTCCCGTTCGGCCTTTTCTCGGAGTCCTGCATGTCGGGCAGTCTCTGGTCACTTCAGCAGCACCCTTCTCTCTAAGCTGTGAAAACCCTATCTGTTTCTGCACAATACACACGACCCAAAAACAGCCCAGCCCAGGGCCAGTCTTATAAAACCCCCAATACACCCCCGAGCGTGCTCTTCACACCAGTAAAACTGTCATCCTGCTCATTTTCCACAACACAGGAGAGAGGAGGAGGAGGGGGGGAGGAGGAAAGAGGGAGGAGGAGGAGGAGGGGGAAGGAGGAGGAAGGGGGAGGGGGAGGAGGAAGAGGTGGGAGGAGGATGGAGGGGGAAGAGGAGGGAGGGGAGGGGGGGGGGAAGCGGAAGAGGGAAGGAATTGGAGGAGGGTAGGGGAGGAGGAGGAGGGAGAAGGGGGAGGAGGAGAAGGGAGGAGGAGGGAGGAGGGGAAGGAGGGAGGATGGGAGAGGAGGAGGAGGGAGGAGGCGGAGGGAGAAGGAGGGAGGAGGGAGAGGGTGGAGGGAGGAGGAGAGAGAATGAGGAGGGGAGGAAGGAAAGGGAGGTGGAAGAGGAGGAGGAGGGAGGAAGAGGAGGAAGGAGGAGGAGGGTGGAGGAAGGAGGTGGAGGAGGTAGAGGGAGGAGGAGGAGGAAGGAAAGGGAGGAGGAAGAGGAGGACTGTAGATAACTTCCTTATACATAAAAAGATGAATTGTTATTGATATTGTCGTGGCATGGAGGCATATATATCAGCAGCAGAGTTGATCCAGAAAACCAAAGACTGAGATCTATGGAGAACCATGAACGCCTACGCCAGCCGGCACGGCACTTGATGATGATGATGATTGCCGTGTGACGATTCTGTGTTGTCACGTCATTTTCTTCGCTTGTCCTAGCGTTTTGGTTCGGGGATTCTTTCATCATCATCATCATATATTTACGTACGTATTTTAGGGAGGGGGAGGAGGGAGGAGGAGGAAGAAGAAACAAAAATATGACAGTTGGTAGCGCTGGAATGAGAAGAAGGCGTGTAGCAAATTTCATCTCAATCGGATGGGCCGTTCGCGAACGCATAAAGGGAAAAATACAGACATATCGTAAACATGCCTTTTATATATAAGACTAGCTAACCCGCCCAAACTTCGCCCAGTCCTTGGTGGGGAGCATCTCATTTAATTCATATAAGTAGTCATATAAGTTCCCGTTCCCGTTACCGACTGTCTGTCTGTCTGCTGTCTGTCTGTCTGTCTGTCTGTCTGTCTGTCTGTGGGGACCCGTCCCGGCATCGTTTGTCCTTGGTGGGGAGATTCATTTAATTCATATAAGTAGTAATAAGTTCCCGTTCCCGTACCGACTGTCTGTCTGTCTGTCTGTCTGTCTGCTGCCTGTCTTTTCTGTCTGTCTGTCTGTTGTCGTCTGTCTGTCTGTCTGTCTGTCTGTCTGTCTGTCTGTCGGGTTGCCCCGGGCCCCGGGCTTCGCCCAGTCCTTGGTGGGGAGCATCTCATTAATTCATATAGTAGTCATATAGGTTCCGTTCCCGTTCCCGACTATCTGTCTGTCTGTCTGTCTGTCTGTCGTCTGTCTGTCTGTCTGTTTTGTCTGTCTGTCTGTCTGACCCGGCCCGGATCCCCCCAGCTCCTGGTGTGAGCACTCTTTTAAATTCAATAAGAAAATCATATAAGCTCACGTTCCCGTTCCCGACTATCTATCTGTCTGTCTGTCTGTCTATCTGTCTGTCTATCTGTCTGATCCGGCCCGGCTTCGCCCAGCCCTGATGGGGAGCATCCATTAATTCATATGAGTAGTCATATAATTTCCCCTTTCCCGACTGTCTGTCTGTCGCGGTTGTCTGTCTGTCTGTTGTCGTCTGTCTGTCTAACATTTATTGGTTGCAGTTAGAAAAACCCCAGAAAAAACGAAGACCAACTTACAAAAAGCATTAGAAAGAGCACTTAAAAGATCTTACATTTTCCCCAACAATTAATTTGGGGAAAGGAGCAGCGGGCAGCAGTAGAGAAGAAGAAAAAAAGGAGGAGAAAGGAGCTGGGGAGGAAGAGGGAGGAGGTGGGGGGAGAAAAGAAAAGGAGGAGGTGGAGGAGGGAGAGGGAGGAGGGGGGGAGAAGAGGAAGAGGGTAGGAGGTGGAGGAGGAGGAGGAGGAATATAAACGCATTCCCTGTAGATTAATAATGGCTGAAGTTGTTCCATGTCTTCTTAGAGTTGGCGACAGTGTAAAGAAATATAAAATCTTAAAACTTGATAGAGAAAAGGGTAACTATTATTTTTCATTCTTTAAGAAAAAAAAATGAGTTAAAAGTTATGCATTAGCATTATTTTTATGAAAACTGTGAAAATGCCTTACAATTGTATTTTATTTATTAAACTATATGCCGGTACATAACTATGGACAAAGAGTTTATAAATTTTGAAAACGATGCACAATATGACTATAAGTTATAAAAAAAGTTATGCACTTGAAAAAATTTTTTTTTAAAAGAGTTAGTTTCCCTGAGATATATGAAATTATAATAAAAAAGGGAAAAATGAAATAATATTGGGTAAACGCGATTGCACACTAAAAAAAATTTACAGTGGGCGCGCGGGAAAGAAAGGAAGACGTGTAGAAAATTTATCCCAATCGGAGGCCGTTCGCGAACGCATAAAGGAATAGGGAATACAGACAGACAGACAGACGGAGATCCCTTTTATATATAAGATTTTATATTATATTTTAAAAATTTTTATATTGGCACCTTTCCGTCTTGACAGACGATAGTTTGGGACAGTGCTTTAAAAAGGCTTAATAACTACGATCCATGGCGGGGCGAGTGTGGCTGGTAAGGGAATTCTTGCTGCAGCCTCTCAATAGACAAAAACCTGGGGTAAAATAAAGAAAAAATTGTGCCCATGCAGCATGACCCCTCTCGGCCTGCCTAGTTCACTCCAGAGGAAAGTGACACCTAAAAATTGGAACAAGACAAGCTGCAGAAGCTGCCCGGGTCAGCAAAGAAATGCCAACTGTCCGCCCGTCGGAGCTTCGATTTCCAGACCAGCTGCCAACAAGGCTTAGGGCCGGTCTCCCTCCCTGATTTTTTTGTTTTGGTTGATTTCTCGCACCCGGATAAGGCTAGTACCCCCCCAATTGCGCTCTTCCGCCCGAAGCCGTTGGCAAATGTGGGGTGTCGGGTTTTGGGAAGCGCCCCCCAAATCGGCGCATATATTAAAAAATTATATATATATAAAATATATTATATATATATATATATAATATTTTTATATATATATATAAAATATATATATTAATATAATTTAATTTTTAAAAATTTTATACCAGTGCCATGCAGGAAGCGTGGGGCGGTTATGACTGTATTTCTCTCGATCACCAGCGTCGTGGATCAGCCCCGTGCTCCTGTCCGAAAGCTCATGTGACCAGCCCTCAGGTATTTTCCTCTCGGTGTCCCCTTTTTACCCCTGTGATTTTGCCAGTTGTCACCAACTTTCCAATTCTTTTCTTTCATAAACATGTCCAAACAATTTGACTGTCTACGTCAAATTTTTTTCTACTCAGTTACGATCTTCATGTTTCTTGAAAGGCTTTTTTCAGGTTTTCTGTCTGTCATGGTATTCTTTGTTTTCCCTCAGAAACCACATTCTCCAGCCATCAATGTTTTTCGGCTCGTTGCTCATTGTCCACACTTAAACCCATACAAAAGTATAGTTCGTAGCACTTCAACCTCTTCTTCTCGTTTAATTGATATCTTTTTTTTGGTCAGTAGTTTTTTATCTTTAAAAAGCTACCTTTGTCATGGCAATTCTTGTTCTAACCCCTTAAAGGCATCTCCATCAGATGTTATGACTTTTTCCCAGATATCTGTACCGATTCACTTGTTAAGAATATGCCCATTTATCCTATATCAATTGTGGGGATTTCCTTTTTCCCAGTACGACCATAATTGTGTCTCTTACAATTTAAATTTTAACCCAAGCTGTTCGCTGTGGCAAAAACTGCATCTACTAAATGTTGCAGGTCCGTTTATTGTCTGCAATCAAGACATCTGCAATCTAAGTTATTGATGTATCGTCCCCCAATTTTGATATTGGATATTACGGCAAAATATCATTCTGGCATATATATTCCATACTATCTTCTGGCTATATATTTCAATATACGTTCACTCGCGCACCCTCTAAACCACGTTCCCTTCCAATTCCTACACTATCATTACGGAGAGTAGTTCCCAAATGCAGTGGTTGTAGAGCAACAAAGCACATCTTTCCATCAATACAATATAGGATTTTGTCAATATAGGGCATTATCACTAAGGACTTTTTATTAAGAGAACATGCTTTTCGGAAGCAGGCGCAACGGGGCATGTCATGTATCATCAGAATGGCAAATAAATGAAGCGGCCGAGGACCTCCGTTGTTGTCTAGTGAAACGGCGAGTGTCCCCGACATAATGCATGTAAATCGTTAGACATCTCTCTGGCATGACTTTTGAATAGATTTTTGAAAGCTTGGCAAAAATAAATTTTGGGCCGTCGGGAGGCCGATTGTCAGTTGTGTGTGTGTGTGTGTGTTGTGGGAGTGTGTGTGTGTGTGTGTGTGGTGTGTGTGTGAAGGATTGTGATGAAGGTGTGTCTGCGTGATAATGTTTGCTCCCGTTTGAGCAAATGGGGGGTGGGCCTGTGTGTCTGTTTGTGAATGTATGTGCGTGATTGCGTTTAAAGGTGTGTGTAAGAGGTGTATTAACTAAGTCGCTTATTGTAGGGGGGTCTGTTTAGTTTAGTTAGTTTAGTCGTTGGATCAACATCACGGCACACGGTTTAACCATTAAGTGCTCCGTTTCCTCCTTAACTCAAAACCTGAGTCTGGAGAAACTCAGCTCAATGCACGAACTCCGTTGCATCGGCGGGGATCCTGAATTTGGGTAGAATTTTCCCCCCCAAAATTTTCCCCGGGGCAGCGCCATTAGGCTACTCTTTTTTGATTTCCAATTTGCAAAGGGTTTTTTTTACGTGCGCAACAAACACACGGGCGCCCGACTCACTCCCCAGAGCCCAGGGGAAATTTTATTACGGGAAAGGGCCGGGTAGTTTTAAATAAACCCCGGGTCCTCCCCGGGGACCTGAACCCCGGACCTCCAGCCCCTCAGGCGGACCCCCATACTTTGAGACCCCTCAGCCCCTACATAGTACTGTTTCTATAATCACCAATGAAAAGGCTGTTTTAAACTTGCACATAACATACAAATTTAAACCCCAAGGGGATAGACAGTTCCTAAAGATCACTTAGACCCCACCAAAACCGGGACTCCTAAGTACCGCGGGGCACTAACACACACACACACAAAGAAAACACACAGACACACACACACCCCACACAAAACACACACACACAAAACCACATACACACATGCCTACAGCACGCGACCTCGTTCATACAAACACTTGCACACACACTCACCCTTTACGCCACACGCACACACATTACATTTTTTCACACATGGGACCCACACAACACGCACACACACCTACAATAAGCGACCACGTTCATACACACACTTACAGACGCACACACTTCGCACTTTTAGTCCAATCACGTACACACATTCACAGACAAAAACAGACAGCAACAATCTCCCGCCCAATAAAGCACGCATACAGACAAACACACCTTTAGCGCAATCAGAACCCCCCTCACCCCAAGTAAAAATCACACATTTGACCACCTGTGTGTGATCGATTGTTTATAGGCATTGTGTGAGTGCATGTGAAACCTGTGTGTGGAATCTTTATAGTGTGTAACTGTGTGTGTTGTTTATGGCATACATGTGAGTGTAAATGTAGCTGTGTGTGGCATCTTCGTTGTTTGTTATTGTGTGGATGGTCGACCCCATATGTTAGTGTATTAGGGACGTTCATTTGAAACCCGTTCCAATGGCTTTATTACAAAAGCTTGAAAGAAACATTAACAGGTGTGGTAAAATTAAACAAAGTATTCATTTTCAATTAATTATACACCATGGGTTTGTCAGAAGAGGTCGCCGTAGGCATTCAGGCAAGCGTCTCATTGCTTAGGTAGGCGGCGAATGCCGTCCGCCAAAAAGGAGTGTGGTTGAACCAAGTGATTACCGCATTCATTACGTCGGCATCTGCGTGAAATCGTTGACCCTCGGGAGCTTTTTTTAGAGGTCCGAAGAAATGAAAATCACATGGTGACAAATCAGGACTATAGGCTGGTTGTTGCAGAATTTCCCACTTCTTCCGTGTTAATGCTTACTGCACAATCTTTGCGACAATGCGGACGAACATTATCGTGCAAAAAAATCACACCGCGAGAAAGCATGCCGGGACATTTATTCTTGGTGGCTTTTTGCAGCCGTGTCTAGTGTTTGCAAGTAGTAAATAGAGCTGATGTTGATACCAGGTTCTTTAAAGTCGGCCAACAATAGCCCTTCATGGTCAAAAAATGCGCTCTGCATAATCTTACCAGCGGAAACCTGTAATTTGAATTATTTTGGCTTTTGGTGATCCAGCATGCTTCCATTGCATGCTCTCTCTTTTGCTGCTCGGATCAGAGTGGTGACACCATGATTCATCATCTGCCACTATGCATAGTGTCTCTGTCTGTCTGTCTGTCTGTCTGTCTGTCTGTCTGTCTGTCTGTCTGTCTGTCTATGGGACGGGTGTGGGGATGTGTGTGTGGGTGGGGGATATGTGTGGGTGGGTGGAGATGATGTGGGTGGTTTGGGGGAAGTATGTGTAGGTGGCTGGGTTGTGTGGGTAGGGGATGTGTGTGGATGGATTGGGGATGTAAGGGCGGGTAGGAAGAAGTGTATGGTGTGTGGGTTTGGGATATGTGTGTGGTGTGTTGGTTGGGGATGTGTGCATGGTGTGTGGGTGTGGTATGCTTGTGGTGGGTGGGTGAGGATATGTGTGTGAGTGGGGGATAGTGTGTGGTGTGTGGGTGGGGGTTTGTTTGATGGGTGCGAGGATGTGTGTATGGGTGGGGGATATATGTGGTTGAGTAGGGAATGTGTGATTGTTGGGGGAAGCATGTGTGGGTGGTGGGGTGTGTGGGTAGGGGATGTGTGAGTGGCTTAGGGCTGTGTAGGTGGGTGAGGGATCTGTCTGTGTCGGGGCGGGATGCGTGAGTGGGTGGTGGATGTGTGTGTGTGGAGGTTTGTGTGATCGAGAGATGTTTGGTTGCGGGTGGGTGGGTGGGGGTGTGTGGGTGCGTAGTGGAGGATGTGTGAGTGAGTGTGTATTGGTGGATGGGTGGGTAATGTGTGTGGGTTGGGAGAGGTGTGTGGTGTGTTGGTTGGGGATATGTGTGTGATGTATGGGTTGGGGATGTGGGTGTGGGTGGGGGTATTGTGTGGTGTTTGGGTGGGGTGTGTACGGGGTGGGTGGGTGAGGGTATCTGTGTGGGTGTGGGTGGGGATATTGTGTGGTATATGGGTGGGGGATATTGTGTGGTGTAGGTGGGGGATGTGTGGTGATATGTGGGTGTGGGATGTGTGGGTGAGGGATATGTGTGTGTGGTGCGTGGGTTGGGAATATTGTGTGGTACGGGGTGTGTGTGATGTGCGGGTAGGGGATGTGTGTGGTGGGGGATGTGGTTTAGGGCATGTGTGGATGGGTGAATGATGTATGTGTGGGTGGTGTGGTGTGTGTGAGTGGATTTGTGATGTATAGGTGGTTTGGGAGATGTGTTTGTGTGGGTTGGGAGATGTCAGTTGGTGGGAAGTCTGTGTATGGTTTGGGGATGTGTGAGTGGATGTGCGATTGTGTGGGTTGGTGGGGGATGTGTGTGCTTGGGTGGGGAATATGTGGCCGATGGAGGTGTGGTTGGGGGATGGGTGGTTGGACGTGTGGGTGGGGAGAGCATGTGTGGGTGGGGGATGGGTGTGTGGATTAGGATGTGTATATGGGTGGGCTTGGGATGTGTGGGTTGTTGGGGGGTGTTTGTGTGGGTGGGGAGTGTGTTTGGGTTGGGGTAACAGGTGAGGGCAGTGTGTGTGGGTGGGGGATGTGTGGGAGGTGGATGGGTCGGTTGGTGGGATATGTATGTCTCCCTGGGTGTGTGTGGGTGGGGGATGTGCAGGATTCTTTGTATTAAAATATAATCTATCTGATTTTTGGTAATACTGTCTGGAGACTTCCATGTGAAGAGTCCTCTTGGATGTTGTTTAAAAAGCGTGTAGGCTATCGTTAACTCATTTACTGTGCAAAATTCAATTAATTTGTCACCTGCATCATTTCTATTTCCTAATCCAAATTTTCCTAAAACGTGTCTCTTATTTTCAGCTCTTCCTGCACCTACTTTTGCATTAAAATCTCCCATTATTATTGCTATATCATTATGACCAATCTTATTTAATGTGTCTTGTAGTGTGTTGTAAAAATCTTCAATTTCGTCCTCCTCTGCTGTTGAAGTAGGTGCATATATCTGTATGAGAGTTGTGTTTTTTTGGACGGCCTTTAAGTCTAATAGCGAGGATTCTATCACTAACTGGATTATATCCCATTAAAGATTTTGCAGTTGCCTTATCTAAACAAAATGCCACTCCACTCTGGCCTCCGACGTCTCTACCAGAATAAATGAAAAGACTTCCATTTTCAGTTGTAAAATGTCCCTTGCCGCTCCAGCGATGTTCACTAATTCCTAAAATTTGAATGTTTAACCTCTCAATCTCATCACACACTACTTTAAGCTTTCCCTCATACAGACCTCTCACATTCCACGTTGCTATTTTCACTCTGTTTCTTAGTCTGACACAGGGGATTTCCTTGGTAACACAGTCAGGATTAACTCCGTCATCACGATTACTAGTACTGGTCCCTGTGTCACACTCTTCCCCAGTGTTATCTGATCTGCCTGGCCTGGGGGTCTCGCCACCAGATCTCTTTCGTATTATTTTTTCTTTCATGGTTGTTATAGTTTCTTGGCAAGTTTTGCAGAAAGTAGTTTGCCATTGCTTTCCTTCTGGGCAGTGACTGTACTAGTCGGTGGCCATAGCCATTGTCTCTACTGATGAGATCATGTGCCTATCGCCGCAGAGTGCAAGACCATAACCAACAACAATCTGTCGGCTGCTCTCACACTCCATCCACCACCTGCTTCCATGGCTTCACGTAACCCTGATCGGGGGGCTAAACGGTTACTCCACCTTGCCCAAGGGTGTCCCGTAGACTAACGGAGGAAAGGAGGTGTCTTACCTCTCCTTTGATAGGGGATACCCCTACCCCGCTAACCGGTTTCAGAATATATTCAAAGGAAAAACAAAATTAGGATTTTATTTGAAGCCATCTCGTACTCGCAGTCTAGCTTTCTCACGTTGAAAGGTACCACTGAAGTGTCCCTGCCAGTGGTGGAGAAGATAAGCGCACACGGTTGCAGCACATGTAGTTCGGGGCACCAACAGTATGTAAAGGTGTGCCACATTTATGACTTAAAAGTTGTTAATATGGTACCAGACATGTTGTATTAAAAGCAATGACAATATTTCGGCCATGTATAAAACCATGGCAGATACGGGAAATCATTTAAGACGATTAATCATTCCATAGTACTTGATCAGGTAAGCAAACTAAATCATTCTAACCACTGTATAACGACTGGGAGTGTGCGATTTTGTCACTCTCTCGAAAAGGTTGTAAGTGCTCTTGCCTTTTGAGCGTGAAGCACGCTTTGGACTGAGTCAGATGGAGTCAGGTCTCTCAAAAAACCGGACACTCGAGATGAGACCATCGAAGGAGACAGACACATGGCTCAAAGTCAGGGTCGGAAATGGGGAACAGTAGACTACCGCCGATGGTTTATAGTTTTATATTAATACAATGTAGTAGTGACTGATGGTACGACTTTGTGAACAACTGAAACTTCGTAAACATGTCATGCGAATTATATGAAGAAAAATATTGTATTGGAAAGAACTCCTTATGCTTGAAGTTCTTAATTGCTGGTTAGACGTTGTACATATGAGTTAATCATTATAAACTTACTGTTGACGTAATCTATATAGAGTTAAATGTTGATTAATACAGAGTACATTGACCTGATTCCTTAGCCGTTCCAAGCCACGATGAAGTGGGAAACGTGTCGCTCGTCATGTAATTTATAACTGCTTGTAATATATTAAAACAGGAAATAAAGAGGACACTCATAAACGCATAAAGTGATGAGTAAGACAAGGATGTGTTTTGTCGCTGGATTTCTTCTCTCTCTCTCTCTCTCTCTCTCTCTCTCTCTCTCTCTCTCTCTCTCTCTCTCTCCCTCCCTCTCTCTCCCTCTCTCTCTCGCTTTCTCTCTGTCTCTGTCTCTGTCTCTCTCTCGTGTGTCAGGATGGCCGAGTGGTCTAAGGCGCCAGACTCAAGGTTGATAACTTTCCCAGGATCTCTGGGGCGAGTGTTCTGGTCCACGAATGTGGGCGTGGGTTCAAATCCCACTTCTGACTTCTATGTTTATGTGTGTATGAGTGTGTATGTGAGGGATATGTGTGTGTGTGGGGGGGGGGGGTGTGGGGAATGTATGTGTGGAGGGGTTGTGTGTGGGGGATGTGTATGGGTTAATGGGTTATGTGTGGATGTGTGAAGGGATTTGCAGTCGGTGGTGGATGTATGTGTGTGTGAGGGATATGTGTGTGTGTGGGGGGATATTTGAGAGGATAGTTGGAAGTATGTGGGTGATGGTGGGTTGGGAGGGGGTGTGGGTATAGAGTGTGTGTTTGGGTGGGTGAATGGCTGTGTAGGAGATTGTGTGGGTTGAGGGATGGGTGTGTAATGGGTGTGGGGGGTGTCTGTGAATGGGATATGTCTGTATGGGTGGGAGTGTGTGAAAGTGGATGGGGTAAATGTGAGTGGGTGGAGGATGTATGTGTGGGTGGTGAGGATTTTTGTAGTTGGAGGATGTGTGAGTGGGTGGGGAGATGTGTGGGCAGGGATGTGTATGGGGAATGTATGTGGGGGATGGTGTGTGGGGGGAATGTGTTTATGGGTGGAGTTTTGAGTGGAGGGAAGATGTGTGAGAGGTGGGGGAGGTGTGGGATGTGCAGGTAATTGAAGGATGTATGCGAGGATGGAGGATGTGTGTTTGGTTGGGTGGTTGGGGTGTGTGTGGGTGGGAGGGTAGATGAGAAATGCATGTATTGATGGGCTCGTGGGTGATGTGTGGGTGTGAGTGGTTGATGGATGAGTACGTGAGTGGGTGGATATGTGTGAGAGATGAGTGTATGGGTGGGGGAGGTGTGTAGTTGTGAGAAGATGTGTGTGAGCGGCGGATGTGTGTGGGTGGGGTATATGTGGGTGGCGCGGGGTGTGTGGGTGGGAGGTGTGTGTTTTTGGGTTATGGGTGGGGGATATGTGTGGGCAGGTGGGGAGATGTGGTTATGGGTGGGGATGTGTGTATAGGTGAGGATGTGTAGTTGAGAGGTGGCGAATATTGGGTGTGTTTGTGGGTGTAGGTTGGCTGATGTGTGTATGGGTGGATGGGGAAAATAGTGAGCGTGCGGGATATGTGTGTGGATAGGTGCGGGATGTGTGGGTTGGCGGGGGTATGTGTGTGTGGTTTCTTCTTCGTCTTCTTCTTCTTCTTCTTCTTCTTCTTCTTCTTCTTCTTCTTCTTCTTCTTCTTCTTCTTCTTCTTCTTCTTCTTCTTCTTCTAGGTTTTTTTGGGGGGTTTTCTCATGTGAATGTATCATGCGTAATATTCATTGTTTATGCTTACAAAATCCATTTGACAATGTTTTTTTTCCCCTATGTTAATGTAACATGCACATTTGATGAATGAAAGATGAGTGATTGAAAATGCCGAATGTAAGACGGGCCTGCGTGCCCAATTTGTTACCCTTTTAAAATAAAGTTTGTTCGTTCGTTCGTTCGTTCTCTCTCTCTCTAATAATGAGACAGAAGAAAGAGAATCCAGGAATATGGATAACCTTTTTGTTTTTGCGTTCGCTTGCTTTGAAACTAAACGTAGTTCATACATATGCTACTACTTCTAGACTGTTATGCTGAGTTTTGCTTTTGGATTAGCTTTCCCTATTACCAGTGGACCTCGCCATCAGACAGACCCACTCCGACTTCTGTTGTACTTGTAATTTACTCCCCAAGTCAAGGACGAGAAGTCAACATGTTTGTCACACGTCGTTCTTGATGATAATATCAATGTTCTTGATGATCTTTGCTTGATATTGTCGTGTGATGGTCGTTGTCTAGGTAACGATGTTCATGGTGTGTCAATTGAGATATCTAACTGTCTCTTAATCCAACTCACCCCAGAAGTGCACCTTCACCAGTCATGAAACAAGATTGAGTTGGCGCACATAATCATTTATTCCAGAAATAAGACGGACAGACGGAACATATATATATATATCCAGAAACAATGTAATCCATAGAATATAAATATCCTCCTCACAATTTAACCAGCACACATCAATGCCTTCTCACGGCCTGCTTCTTATCACATCCACAAGACAGGTAATCCAGCTACTATCCACGGCTGGAAATCCTACAATACAACCCACACATTGGGTCGGAGCCACTGCTCAACTGTATAACCCACTCTGGGTTTTAGGCCCTCACTCCCTATAGAACCCACTCTGGTTCAGGCCTGTCTTCATAACTCGGAGAACAACACCACACGGAGATCTCTAACTCCGCTTCTCCTTAGACTACCGATCAGTTCGGCATCTACACATCAACTCCCTGAAGTCCCTTGACTTCACACAAAGCTAACCTGTCCTTCCCCCATCCCCTGGGGTCCACGCTCACCCTTCCCATTATTTTATTTCTCAGGACTGGCTGTTTTCTCATAGCCAGGTCAGTCACTTTACTGTCTCCCCCTCTCATCTCCATTCTTCCTCATGCCCGGTCACTCACCTCAATGTCAATGACCCAGGCTTATGTCAATGTTATTCCATGACCTGTGTAGGGGTTTAACCCGCTACCTTGGCATCACTAAAACAGAAGTTAAAGAGCGAGCGTTTTCATCCATTTGGCCGTGATGACCGGAAAGTTAAATAAACAAACGAAATCAGTCTAACCTCAACATAAAGAGTTAAGTGTCATTTAGTATACAGCGCATTAAATTGTCATGTAGTATAGAGCACATTAAAGTGTCATTTAGTATAGAGCGCATTAAAATGACATTTAGTACATAGCACATTAAAGCGTCATTTCGTATGGAGAACATTAAAGTGTCATTTATTTTAGAGCACATTAAACTGTCCTTTAGTATAGAGCACATTACAGTGTCATTTAGTATAAAGCACATTAGTGTCATTTAGTATAGATCATGTTAAAGTGTCATTTATATAGAGCATACTAAAATGCCATGTAGTATAGAGCACATTAAAGTATCATTTATTATAGAGCAGATTAAAATGTTATTTAGTATAGAGCATGTTAAAGTGTAATTTAGTATATAGCACATTAAAATGTCATTTAGTATAGAGCGCATTACAGTGTCATTTAGTATAGAGCGCATTACAGTGTCATTTAGTATAGAGCGCATTACAGTGTCATTTAGTATAGAGCAAACTAGCCTAACTCCTTACGCGTACTAAGCCTCGGTGATGCGGGGAATGTGCCATTGATCTAGTAATGTATAATAATGCGATATACTAAAGTTAGCTGCAGATCCCTTAAAGGACGTCGCAGTCAACCCAAACATTTTTGCCTGTTCTAGACAAGTTTGCTTTGAGTAGTTTGCCATTGCTTTCTGACCGACCGGCACTCATACCATTGTATGGGGAAAAAACGCAAGACGGTCTGCTTTCCAATCAACCGTAGGTTTGTTTCAAACGCGGTATGGGGGATTACGATTTGCGTTCGTAACAAGTTCGCAACAGTACATGCAATACACTAAAATGGGAAATACAGTGAACACTTACGAACAGATAAAGGGATGAGTAAGTTGTGTTGCCGGATCTCTTTTCTCTCTGTGTAACGAACTAGTTATGAAAGACAATGATCAAAAGAAGCCAGAAATACGAATTGGCGGTTATAATACGAGGGGGATTCAAATCAAAACCTCACAAGTGTGATATAAATTACAATAACCATGGCATTGTCTTTTAACCTGTCAAAAGTGTTGTTTAGGGTGTCAAGAGCGTTAAGCACGTGACATCACGGTGCAGACGAACACGGTGACGTCGTAAGAACAGTTTAAATATGGCCGCCCCACTTTTGATATGCACCAGAGAGGAGCACAGTTCTGTTATCCTTTTTTCTTTGATCAGTGAAGGGGTCAAATTTACAGAAATTCGTTGAATGAAGGTCAAGTACGGCGATGCATGTCTGCTAGTCCAGCAAGTGTATGAATGGAGTAGGAAGGTTTAAAACTGTTCTGTCCGATGAAGAGGTACAGCATGTGGTGTAAAAATGGTTATACAAGCGACTAATAGAATGTTTTGTTTACAGGACTCCAAGCACTTTATTGACGCTGGAACGCAGTGGTGACTACATCGAAGCATGATACATTTGTTCATTACTGTTTCAAAATATATTCACACACACGCACACGCACACGCACACACACACACACACACACACACACACACACACACACACTCACGTACGCGCACACACACACACACACACATACATACCATTCACACACATAACAAATTTAAGGTTTTCATTTGAATCCCTCTCGTAAATACAATCTACTCTATACAGATGATACAGTATTTATGGCGGAAAATGCAATGGGTCTGCAAATAATGGACACTGTACTGAGATGAAGAGCAGAAAAGGACTTTTACTAAATGTCAAGAAAACAAAAAGAATGGTTATTTCAAAGATAAAGATGACTCTAAAATGTGAAATGTTAGTAGAAGGGTAAAAGCTTCACCAATGTGATAATGTAAATAGCTAGGGAATTATAATAGACGGATGATGAATGCCAGAGGTTAAAAGCAGAACAGGTGAAGCAAAATCTGAATTTAAGTAAATGAAAATTATCTTACACAATAAGTCTATATCATTGAATGTAAGAAAGATAGTATTATATAGAACCTGTTTGGCTGCACGACAGCGAATCATGGGACCCTGATGAACACATTATACACACATAAAAAAATAAATAAACATCATTCTTTGATCATGTGATGAGGAGAGAAGCGTTGAAGAATTTTCATGACACATGGAAAGATCAGTGGGGAAAGAGGCAGAGACAGACCAAGAGAAACTATGCCGGATGGACCGAGACGTTGGCAAGGAAGGATATAAACAGCAAGGTTAATCCAGAACACAAAGGAACGAAGATTTGTGGAAAGACAGCGCATGATAATGATGATGTATTACATTGATATTATGTGTTCATCCAAAGTTCTAGTCGTGGTAATAATCGTTTGTAAATAATAATATACACTATATTTAGCTTCACAACGACACGCATCAATACCCAAGAAAAATAATTAATTGATCTCACGTGTCACTCAAGGAGGTTAAGTCCGTTTCGAATGATTTATCAGTTTAATAATGGAATGTAGAACTGTGGGAAACATAAATACGAGTCACAAACATTAGTGGTTAGAAATATCGGTGACATTAAGAGACTAGCTAACAACACAGTATTCAGTTCTAAAAGATAAATACAAAGACGCTCTCATAGTGACTGTTAACAAAAATGTAATTTACCTATAGTACCTTGCGGTGCAGCACGGGGAGTCTTGAGACTCAGGAATTAAGGCTGACTAGCTAGAGCACCTGCCGTGAAATATGCAGGTTAAGGTATTCTTCTTCCCCCCTACAGAAAAAAAAAAACTCCACACGTTACCAAGGTTTCGAAACGGGGTCTCACGAAGGAGGAGCTCGGCATTCTAGTCACTCGGCCAGCCCTGACTAATTTGTAAATAACATTACCTAAAGCTATGTATAATAGCATGAGGTAGAAAATGATGCAAGTTGAAGATAACATCAAGAGATGGACGAACAGCAGTCAGACAGAATGTACATCCATGGCGAGAAACATACATTGTTGGAGATCCATTGCAGCCAACTGTCATTGTGACTAGATTGAAAATATCATTTTTAAAAAGCTATGTATATTAGCATGAGGTAGACAACGATACAAGGGGGAAAATTGCATCAAAAGATGAATGAACAGCAGGCTGACAGAATATATTAGGAGTGTTCATCAGTTGGGAGCACTGACCAGGTTGTCAGTTGGGATAATTCAAAAGGTCGTTCGTAAGAAACTGCAATATCAGAAGGTGGATTCACAGTGGGTACCACGGATGTTGACCGACCACCAAAAAGAGGAACTCATGAAATGGTGTTTGAACCACTTGCTGCGTTACAGAGTGGAGGGTGATGCATTTCTCTTCCGAATAGTGGCAGGCTATGAATCATGGTGTCACCACTTTCAGCCGAGCAGCAAAAGAGAGAGAGAGAGAGCATGCAATGGAAGCATGCTGGATCACCATAAGCCAAAAAATTCAAGTTACAGGTTTTCGCTGGTAAGGTTATGCCGAGCGCATTTGTTTTTTTTTACCATCAAGGGCTATTGTTGGCCGACTTTAAAGAACCTGGTGTCAACATCAACTCTACCCACTACTTGCAAACACTAGACAAGCTGCAAAAAGCCATCAAGAATAAACGACTCGGCATGCTTTCTCGTGTTGTGATTTTGTTGCACGATAATGCTCGTCCGCATGTTGCAAAGATTTGCAGGAAGCATTAGCTTGGAAGAAGTGGGAAATTCTGCAACATCCAGCCTATATTCCTGATTTGTTACTATGTGATTTTCATTTGTTGGGACCTCTAAGAAAGCTCTCAAGGGGCAACGATTTCACACAAATACAGATGTAATGAACGCGGTAGACACTCGGTTCAGTGAGCAACCACAATCCCTTTTATTATTGCGGACGGCATTCGCCGCCTACCTAAGCAATGGGATGCTTGCCTGAATGCCTACGGCGACTTCTTCTGACCAACCCATGGTGTATAATTAATTTAAAATGAATGCTTTCTTTAATTCTACCACACCTGTTAATGTTCTATCATGCTTTTGTAATAAAGCCATTGGAACGGGGTTCAAATGAACGACCCTTGTATAATCAAGGCGAGAAACAGACAGTGTTGGAGATCCATTGCAGCCAACTTTCATTGTGGAGACCGCACCAGATTGATTGATAGTGCGATATGACAGTTTCCGCGGCCTAATGGTCAAGCCAGCTGCCTCGCGCTCCGAAGGTTGTTGGTTCTATTCCGGGCTATGTCTTTCGGTTTACGCGTGCATTTTTCTGGGAGACTCCTGGGAGTCATCTCTGGAGCTACAGAGTTCGTGCTTTGTGCGATGCTTTCGGCAGGCTGCCCTACGGAAGGAGACCGAGCCATACGGGATAACACCCTGTCCAATGAAGTCGATCCTCTCCTCACGACTTTTAAAAATAAAATAGTATGTGATATCGCATGGCTGCATACGCTGTTGGAATTTATGGTATAGTGTGGCTAGCACACTCGGCTACCGGTACGCAGCTCATGGATTCAAATTCGTATGAAAGGCGATTTGTAAAAATAACACGGGCTCTTATGTCAATCTATGATGCAATTCGTACCAGGAAATTGTTTAGGAAATAGAGGCAGTTGTAATGATATTGCCCACCTCTCTCTTCAAGCATCTCAATATGTACAGTACACCTCAAGGCATATAGAAGAATCCTTTATTAACTGTGTGTATAAATACATTGTTGATGAGATTATAAGAGACCTGGGTGTGTCTTGAGCATATACAGGGTGTTTGTAAAGTCTCACTACACTTTGTATGTAGAGCAGCTGTTTGTGGAGAGTAGGTTTTCTTCTTGAAAACGGAAAATATACAATCCAACAAACAGCTGTTTTACATACAAAGTGTAGTGAAACTTCAAAAACACCCTGCATTAGAGTGTCATTAATGTAGAGAGATTGTGTTATAGTACAATCACCAGTACTGTAGAGGGCGTCTTCTTCATCGTCTTCTTTATTCTTTTTTCCCTTCCTCTACCTCTTCTGTTTCCTCTTTCCTCACTTCTTCTCATCTGCGTTTTCATTCGCCTACTTCCACTCTCCCGAGCTCTTTTCTTCTTCCTCTTATTTTTTCTCTCATCTTTCTTCTTCTTCCTCTTCTCCTCCTGCTTCTTTTCCTCCTCCTTCTACTCCATCTTCTTACTTATTTATTTTATTTTTAATTTACTTCGTAATACATTTTGTTTTATATCTTCTTTCCCTCTTTCCCGTCCTCTAACCACCTTATATCCACTTCATCCTGTAATTCCCCATCATTTCTCTTCTTTGTTCCCTCTAGAATAATCACGCCTCGTCGTTTTTGAAAGGTAAATAATCTGTTGGAGATTTCTCATCTTCTGCTGCCAAGACTCTCGGATTTCCTCCATTCGTTGTTTATCCTCACAGGATATGCATGCTCTTAGTACACTACTTTTGTAGTTCTACGGTTCCAATCCACAAAAGTTTATACTTGCTTTAGTTTTTGCGGAGCATTGTTTGTTTGGTTTTGTTTTTCATTTCTGTCAGTGCATATCTGTTACCCTCAGGAGTGAACCTAGACATCCGCGGCTGTTCACTTAAAAGGCTTCAGATCTTTATATTTTGTATTTGTTATTACCGAGGAGATTTTAATGCTAAAGTAGGTACAGGAAGAGCTGAAAATGAGAGACACGTTTTATGAAAATTTGGATTGGAAAATAGAAATGATGCAGGTGACAAATGAATTTAATTTTGCACAGAAAATGAGTTAACGATAGTCAACACACTTTTTAAACAACACCCAAGAAGAGTCTTCACATGGAAGTCCCCGGACAGTATTACCAAAAATCAGATAGATTATGTTTTAATACAAAGAAGATGGAGATCCAGCATAACATCTGCAAAAATCCCTACAGATCACCTGTTATTAGAAGCAGTCGCTTAAAAGTCGATTAAAAGTCGACAGGGTCGACTTCATTGCACCGAGATTTTATCCCATATGGCTCGGTCTTTTTCCGCAGTGCGGAACGCGTCGCACAAAGCACAAACTCCGTAGCTCCAGCAACGACCCACAGGAGTCTCCGAAAAATTTCCCTCGTGAACCGAAGGAAGTGGCCCGGAATAGAACCCACAACCTTCGGAGCCCGAGTCAAACGACTTGACCACTTCGCCACGGAGACTTCAATTTATTACTCCCAGGATATTAGATGCAGATCTGAAATTAAATTTCACAAAGCTTACCCGAGGACCAAGGCCACTTCGTTTTGATATCACAAAAATAACTGATGCAATACAACGTAGAATTGAGGAATCGTATTGGGGTCTTGATGTCTGTACAAAAGGAAATGATACCTGATGCACTTGCAGTACAAGCTAGAGATATCTTGATAACAGCAGCGAAAGATGGTCACGTCATAATTCGCATTTGCGAGTGCTATCAAGACAAGTCGCCTTAACAAGTCAAGAAGCCTGAAATTGGGGAACATGGCACGTGCAAGAACACCAAAAGACACGTGGCATCCAAGACAGATGTGCAGCGTGGGAGCCGACAAGACCATCAGGAAGATGAACGTGGAGAGCCGGCCTGCTAGCTGCATCAAAGAACCTAAAAATACAGCTATTACTGAAGCCACCACGAGGGAGAAGATCGACAGCCCACCACATATAAGAGCCAAACCTACTGAGAAGCAGAAGGAGGAGAAAGACACCAGGGTCAGAAACACCTACTAACCGACAAGCAAGTGGGTTATCAAGCGTATCCAAGTGGAGCTATCAGACGAAGAAATCCTGAAGCAGCTACGAGAAGAAAATCTTCACACCCTATTCTTGAAGGCGGAGCGGCTCCTCACCTACTCCAAGATCCCCACAACCTTGGTGGTGGTGACGACAGAGGGCAGCGAGATGCCGATCACAGTATCAATCAATAAGAGAATGCAGCAGCCAGAGAGATACATCCCAAGGATCACCCAATGTTCCAGATGTCAGAGGGCCGGCCATAGCAGAGCAGCATGCCGCAGCAGGACGGAAATCTGCCGATCACCACGCCTTCAAGGAGTGTTTGCTGGCCAAGCTGGACACGGACTTCCGAGCACCCAACAACAAACGAAAGTGCGCCAACTGCCTGGGCAAGCATGGAGCAAGATACTTGGGCTGTCCGTACCTGCAACAACACAGAGACGTGTTAAAGTTTGCCATCAACACAAAGACACCATACAACGAAGCAATGCGGAGGTGCGAGACTGCCAAGGGGATATCACAAGCTGAAAGAGACCAACTGCAGCACCAAATAGACGAGCTGAAGAAGCAAGTCAAGGCAATACTGACGCCAGCACCAACCAGCGATAATGAGAAGCTGCTGGCCGACATGAAAGAGATCCAGCACAACATCAAACAAGAGATGGAGAGCATGGCTAAGATGAAGAAGGAAAACGAGGAAATCCTACAAATGATCAAAACTGAAAGAGAGCTACTGAACGCCGAAAGGACGCAGCACCAATCTAAACCAACAGATGAGATGAAGTAAGATGAAGCACCACACACACACACAAAAAACATCGAAAAACTGATGAAGACAATTCACAAAAAAAGGAGACAAAAAGACGCATGATGGAGCCAAGCCACAGACAATCAGAAACAGCAAGCAGAAGCCAGTAGTCCAGCCAAGATACCTCTATGGAAGAGGAAAAAAATATATGAAGCTGATTACGAAGAAAGGGTAGAGCAAGCTGGACTACGATGCGAACAATACGAAAATGATCCCAGCACATGGAAAGATACATTTCGTACGGAAATGAAACTCATCTGGAAACAAATGGATGAAGAATACAACAACAATTGCGAGAAGGTGACACAAACTCAGAACAAAACGAAAGATAACGAAACATAAAACAAAGAGTCCTTATAAGGACTGCACCCAGCCAAGGCAGACGAGCCAGGAGCCTGCACCAACAGAGAAACCCACAAGAGGAGACGAGCACAAAGGATAGCCGCCAACCAACCCCCAGCTGACGTCACAGACACAAACCAACATAACCAGTCCGAGATAGGACTTACTCGTAAGAGAGCACAAGACAAGAATTAGGGTGAATGAACCATCAAAAACCACGGACCTCATCAATAACCACAGCCGAAGAGGCATGTTGAACGAGGCCGAATTTGGAATTTTTGTTTTGAAAATTGGAATTGGAATTGGAATTAATTCCTACCAGGACTAAACAACATAAGCCATGGATTACATCAGACACGTTAGAATTAATAAAGCAACAAAGGGAACTGAAACAGAAAAGAGGTGAATCTGATAACAGCAAGATGCAATTTAAATCTTTAACTCAAGAAATAAGAAAGAACACAAGAAAGGAGAAGACCAATATACACAAGATTCTTGTATAGCAGTAGAGAAATATTATAAGATTGGAAGAGATTTCGAAATGTTCAAAGAAATGAAGTTGTTGACAAGAAATGTTCAATCTCAATTAAATGTTCTCTGTGACAAGTTGGGAAATACCTTAACAGAATCTAGACAAATTCTAGAAAGAAGGCATTAATACTGCAGTGGAATGTATGATATGAACGTCTCTGAGGATATGAATGATATACATGAACCAATGACAGCAGAAACAGGACCTGAACTCTAATTAGATGAAATTGCATGGGCAATAAAGAACCTGAAGAAAGGTAAATCACCAGGATGTTTTTCTTCTTTCGTTCGCCTGAAATATGTTTATGACTGCAATGTTGTCTCTTGAATGACTCTAACAGTCGTGTTTAGTTCACTCAGCGGTCCATAGAGTTTATCTTCCACTGTTGTCTCTCTAGGCCAGAAGTTTCGCCTGGATATGTTGTAGTTTGGGCAGTCCTGGAGTATGTGCTCTGCTGTCTGCGACGCTAAACCACATGTGCACATGGCTGAGTTACCAATCTTGAATTGTGTATACATGTGGTTGTGTAATCTATTGTGACCTGTTCGGAGGCACAGAATAATGACCTGTTCTGGTCTGTCCATAACGTGGTAGTCGTCTTGAGTAGGGTTTGGTGGCCTTATGATTGATTTGATCATTCTGTTCTTTTGGTGGTATGTAATGGGCACATCAGGTTGTTCTGATTTTGCACCTTCCTTAGCCAATCGATCAGCTCTGTCGTTTCCGGGTACTTCACAGTGGGATGGTATCCACTGTATGGTGACCTTATGCTGACTGCTAAGTTCAGAAAGTAGTGTCCTCCTTAGAACTGGTAATTTCCCAGTCAGGGGCGCCTCTATTACTGATTTTGCATCTATCAATATCTCCACAGGTTGTGTACCATGGCTGGTATTTTGTAATTTCTCTGTTGCTATCTTGATTGCCTCAATTTCAGAATCATAATTATGGCAGTACTTTCCTGTTGGAACTCTGACCGTGTCCCTAGTATTATTTGGGATGTGATGAGATACCAGATGAACTAATTAAAGCGGGAGGGGAAGAAAGCATACAAATCTATCATGCATTATTTAAAAAAGATATGGAAATTTGGTATATGGCCAAAAGATTGGAAGAACACTATCTTCATTCCAATACCAAAAAAGGGCAACCTGAAATTATGCACCAACTATAGAACTGTTTCCCTGATCAGTCATGCAAGTAAGATTCTACTAAAAAACATAATGGGAAGACTTCGTAAGAAAATGGAAGAAGAGATTAACGTGGTTCAAGCTGGATATAGACAAGGAAGAGGAACAAGAGATCACATACTCAGCATGCGTTTAATAATAGAGAAGTGCAGAGAATCTAATGTAAACCTTTTCTCATGTTTTGTGGATTATTCAAAGGCATTTGACTGTGTACAACATCGGGGACGTTGGGAAATCATTAGGATTATGGGCTTTCCATCACATGTAGTACAACTCATAAAAATGCTCTATCTAGACCAACAAGCAGCGGTTAGAATAGATGGCGAGACATCAGATTGGTTTGACATCAAGCAAGGAATCCGCCAGGGCTATGTGCTGCCATCATATTTGTTTAACCTGTACGCCGAAAATATAATGAGAAATGTCAGAGATGACATAATCAGGGAGCAATATGATGCCCTAAATGTCGCTGTTCATGAAATACCAGAGATTCGATATGCTGATGATACAGTATTGCTATCCACATCACAGAATGATATAGAAAACTTAATAACCTCAACCCAAAGAAATAGTGAAAATCACAACTTATATCTTAACATAGCAAAAACAAAGATAAAAAAAATAATTAAAAAACTACCATGGAGAAAGAAATATTGTTAATGAGGAAAGATTGGAGGTGGTAGAAAACTTCGAATATCTTGGGTCATTTATTACCAACAATGGTGACACAATGAAATAAATTAAACGATGACTATCAATTGCTCTTCAAAGACTAAAACAATTGAATAAATTATGGCGTGGGACAGAAAGAACTACAACAATTAGATTTTTAAGAACATGCATCTTTCCCATTGTAACATCCGCCCGTGAGACCTGGACACTTACTAAACAAGCTGAACAGCGCATACATGCCTTTAAATACAAATGTTATAAACGGGTTCTAAGAATATCTTGGGTAAAGAAAAGAACACATGAATCCATACTTCAAGAGCTAAATATTGAAGAAGGTTGGCTATTAAAGACGATAAAACAGAGACAATTGAAATGTTTTGGTCACTTGAAACGTCATGAAAGTTTAGAGAGAACAATAATGGAGGGGTATATGCCTGGGAAGAGAGGAAGAGAAAGGCCAAAGAGAAGATGGGTGTAGGATGTGGCGATTGATCTCCAGATGGATGTATCGGACGCGGGACATCTTGCTTGTGATCGAGAAGTTTTCGGGAAGGTTGTTATGGGAGCAAGGTTCTGCAAAGGACTTCTACTGAATAAATGATTACCGAGTTGTGTTTATTTGCTTGTTGTTCTGCTTCCAGTTTGATTTTTATGAAAGAGACGATTGGCTGGATTCCATATGGAACATTGAGGTTGAGTAAGGGTTGCGCTATCATCATCCTCATTATCACTGTATATCATCATTATCATCACACAATGTCATCATCATCCAATGGATTGTCCATTGCATAGCCTATTCCCTATACTTACTCTACTGGCACCTGGCCGTTGTGACATAAGATAATTAGCTACATTATGCTTCAAAGAAGGCATAATAATCTCTCCTTAGCACAGAGTCGGGGCTGAACTGTAGAGACCATGTGTTGCCCATGCTGCATGATCCCTCTCTCAGCCTAACCAGTATACTCCAGAAGAAATGTAATACCAAAATAAGAAAGGTTGCAGAAGCTGCCGGATCAGAAAACAATGCTCAAAGTGTCCGCTGTCGGATCTTCGATCCTAGACGAGTTGTCTACCAAGACGTAATCTGCCATGCCACGACATTTAGTCTTTAGATTGCATTTTCTCGCACCGGGATAAGTCTTATAACCTCCCATTTGCGCTCCTCCGCCCGACGCCGTTGGGACAATGTGGAGTGTCGTTTTTAGCTACCGCCGCCAAACATTCGGCGCTAACAGAAAGCAGGTAGTACTGTCTGCTGTCGTACGGTAGCTCAGTCACAATAAGCATGGGCGGTCACGTTTCTCCATCTCACTCGATCACCAGAGTCGTGGATCAAATCTGTGTTCTTGTCTCGACCATACCATGTGTCCATACCATCCAGGTATTTACTTATATGCCTCCCCATTGATCTCTTCCCACCAATCACGTGCCCAAAAATGTATAGATTATGATAATAATCACTTCCCTTGGGTGATGTTTGTAAAGACTGGACGGAAATAGAAAATGAAACTGCGTGCAGCATTCTAGGAGGCAATAGGGATGAGTTTTATCATTGATTTCCCAACCGAGGAGCATAGAATCAGGATGTGGAGCGAACGAGCATATCCCATAATATTAGCACAAACTAACCATTTACTACATTCCCTTGACAATAGGGTTGTAATCCGTTGACAACGGAATACCGAAAACCTGTGGAGGAAACATTACCAGCCTAGCGTTAATACGTGTGTGTGTTTTTGTGATGTGCTGAATTATGATCTGGTTACATCCAAATATGCCTACGGCAGATGGGATGTTTCATTACCAGCTGTAGCTGAAGCAGTACCTGCTTTTCAGTAACCCGTTGGTTTATGGGATTGGGGAATTCTGCAAAGCAGTCATTGTCTTCTTCTTCTTCTGCGTTCATTCGGAGTGTTTATTTTCAGACGTAACTGCGGTGTGTCCGGTTATATGCCCATAGGCCAACACATCCAAATTTGGGGGGCGTTTGTTGATCGGGTTAGCCTTCCCGAGTAAGCAGTCCTTGTGAGTATAGTCTTTGGTATCAGGGCTGGAGAAAGATCTCGTCATAAGTTCACGCTCAATCTGGTGTTGTAGAGGGTGTGGGTTCCAATTCCTTCTTACACTCTCAGTCCGAGTGCGCAAACTCGGGACACATGTCTCTTTTAGGTTGATTAAAGACAAAAGTCTCTAAATATCCATTTACACATCTCTGAAATGACTTGTGAGAAAGTAAACGTAGCCGCTGTTGGTATCTTCAAAGAGGTGGTTGGGGTAAAGGGAGGATGGGAGGATGGGAAGCAGGACTTAAGGTATCTAGTTTGAAGTGTTTTCTCCCTGACATGTCACATCCTTGTCATAATGACCCTCTAACCAAACTGAAGGAGATTATAGTAGCAGCCTCCTCCAGCTTACAGAACTACAATCGCCTCCTTAGATGATCCTCTGTCCATCACTGGCGGAATGGCCTTCAACCAACTCACTCCAAGCCCTCTTGTCTTTAGCTATCCCATATGGCTCTGTCCATGTTCCTCACTTATTGTTCATATTTGTTTCTGCTTCTCTTCTGCGTGTGTGTGTTTTTTTTTAAATGTTTTTATTAAAAGTTTTTGTTGTTGTTGTTTTAAATTGTTTTGTTTGTTTGATGGTTTGTTTGTTTGTTCGTTTTTGTTTTTGTTTTTTGTTTGTTTGTTGTTGTTGTTGTTGTTGTTGTTGTTGTTGTTGCTTCTTTTTTTTTTTTTTGGGGGGGGGGGGGGGGGGGGGGGGGTTCCAGACTGGCTTTTCTAGTTATACTATTCTCGGGGTTTCCCAAATATAGGGCCAATACAGCCCCATGTTTTTTTATTCACGTCTTGGTTCATTTGTATATTTAGTGTTATCTCCGATTAGTGAATGTTTGTGGTTCATTTGTAAACAATTTCGTTGTTCTCCATTTTTCTGAGTCAAACAGCATTGTTGATTTAAAGTTATAACTGACTTTTCTAAATGTTGTTCTAAGTTGAACTTCTTTGACTTCTACAACGTCCTAGTGTTATAAAGGCTCAACTAGCCTTCTTTACTCTTACTTTGATATCTGTGTCTGTTTCACCCCCTCTTGAAGTGAGGTATCCTCAAGTGAGACCAGGTCATCATTTGCTTGATTTATTCTCTCCAGAATGATCCTGTTTAATATCTTCCCAGGAACTGACAGTAACAATCATCATCATCATGTACCATGCCGATAAGCGTAGGCGGCCATGTTTCACCATCTCACGCGATCACCAAACTCAGTGTTCTTATCTCGACCATATCACGTGGCCAAGCCACCCAGATATTTACTTACATGCCTTCCTCTTGTTCTTTTCCCCTCAATCTAGCCAGCTGTCACCAACGTCTCAAATTCTCCAATTTATTTCTTCTCATAACGTGTAGGCGATCAATGAAATGAATGATCAGCTGATCAATGAAATCTGGCAAAGCGAATCCCCACCACAACAGTGGAAAGATGGTGTAATTTTCAAACTGCCTAAAAAGGGCGATATGTCTGATTGCAATAATTGGCGTGGTATCACTCTATTGTCAGTACCAGGAAAACTTTTTTGTAGCATGTTACTTGAGAGATTGAAAAAGGCGATAGATGAAAGGCTCAGAGAAGAACAAGCAGGCTTCAGACCAAAACGGTCATGCATAGACCACATTTTCACCCTCAGAATAATCATTGAAGACTCCGTAGAATTCCAGTCGAAATTAATCACAAACTTTGTCGACTTTCAAAAAGCCTTCGACAGCATCCACCGTCCTTCACTTTGGAATCTACTTAACATCTATGGTTTTCCTACCAAATATACCAACGTCATAAAATCTTTCTACAAAGAGACACGTTGCTGCGTAAGAACAGAAACAGGCAACTCTGACTGGTTCTCAGTCGAAACAGGAGTGAAACAGGGTTGTGTCTTATCACCGATGCTTTTTGGAATAGCTATCGATTGGGTCATGCGCAAATGCACAAGCAACACAAATATGGGTATTCATTGGGTTGACAAAATTCTAGAAGACCTGGACTTTGCCGACGACATAGTGCTTTTGAGTTCAACACATCCGGATGCTCAAGAGAAAATAAACCACCTCCAAAATGTTTCAGGGCAAATTGGTCTCCAAATTAACACCACAAAAACAAAGACTATTGATCTTACCAACAGTTCAGATGAGACCAAATTGAACAGCTACGTTCTTGAAAAAGTCAACAGCTTCACATACCTAGGAAGCAAAATGACATCCACAGGGGACTCAACACCAGAAATATCAACTAGAATCGCACTGGCATCTAGTGCCTTCAACAAACTGTCAAACATCTGGAAGTCAAAGACACTCAGCAAACACACAAAACTTAAAATCTTCAACTCTTGTGTGATTCCAGTGTTAACGTATGGATGTGAAAGTTGGAAATCAACGGTAGCTTTAGATAAAAAATTAGACAATTTTGAGAACAAATGTCTTAGAAGACTTCTAAACATCCACTGGACAGACTTCAGAACCAATTCGCAAATAAGACAAGAGACTAAGCAAGATACAGTATCCAATTTCATAAGAAGACGCCGTTGGAACTACATCGGCCATGTACTCAGAATGGACAAGACAAGACTCCCCTACCAAGCCCTCATATGGTCACCGGTAGGGAAAAGAAAACGGGGAAGACCAAGAGAGACCCTGCGTAGAACCATCATTAGAGAAGGCTCATTCAATGGCCAAGTAAATATCCAAGATCTACAACAGATAGCAGCGAACCGCCAGGCATGGAGAGACAGGACTTCTGCCCTATGCGCCGCCTTAGGCTCAAGAGGAAAGACTAACTAACATAACGTGTCCAAGAAATTGAGACTGTCTATGTCTAATTCCTTTAATCAGTTTACAGTAACATTATTATTCTATAATTGTCATACTCCCGTTGGTCGCCTTTCTTTGACAGCTACACCAGATACACAGCTACGTACAATCGGAAAGTATTAAGAAAGAATTATGAATTAAATTAAGAGAAAGTTGTGTATTACTGTTAAACTCTGTCTAGTCTTTCTAACATTCATCATGACAATAATTCCCATACCTATAAGCGTGGGCTGTCATGTTTCACCATCTCACACGTTCACCAGAGTCGTGGATCAGCTCGGTGTTCTTGTCTCGACCATGCCACGTGGCCAAGCCATCCATATATTTATTTCATACCCTTGTTCTTTTTCCCTCAATCTTACCATGTGTCACCAAGTTCTGTAGTTTTGATTTTCTCATAACGTGACCAAATTATCTTGAATGTCTACGTCTAATTTCTCGAACCAGTTTACGATTTTAATTTGTTTCGTTTAGGACTTACTCATTGGTTTTTCTGTCTGTCCATATTATTCTTCGCATTTTCCTAAGAAACCATATTTCCACAGCCATGCAAATGACATCTGTTTAGTGGTCAGTACGTTTTCGGTCTTGCAAAAGCAACACCTTCCCGTTGAAATTCTTGCTCTAATCTCTTCAAGGCACCTCCCATCAGATGTTATGAGTGTTCCGAGATAGTTGTGCCTACCATCACTGCCATCACTCTCAAGCAGTTACACCGTGTCGAGCTTTCATGATCACATGGACTATGTGTTAGGTAAAGGCAAGACTTCGTTCAAGCAGATCTCCGATGTATTCTATTTTTATTACACTCTTATACCTTGCTCGCACCCTGCCATCTTGACAGACGATAGTTTGTTTAATAGTGCTTCAAAAATGCATAATAACTGCAAACCGTGGTAGTAACCAGGGCTGGAGTTATACCTTTTAAACCACACAGTCTGGGCTGAATTGTAGAGACCATGTGTTGCCCATGCAACATGATCCCTCTCTTATCCTGCCTAGTTTACTCCAGAAGAACAGTGACACTAATACATCTGGAACAAGACAAGCTGTAGAACCTGCCGGATCAGCAAATATTTAACGTAGGAAATCACATTAACGTCAAAGTATTCTTCTTAAACCCCTGCCGTGTACCATTGGTGGGCATGCCTGCCCACAGCCGTTTGTCTCTTGTCCTGTGAATTATTTCTGACATCGACAGAATACCATGCCATCATGTTAAACTGCCCATTAACTTCACTCGTGGTCTCTCCCTGTCTCTCCCCCCCCCTCCCAACCTTCCTGTTGTGACGACATCATTCAGCTTTCCCTTTCTCATGACATGCCCAAAGAATGTTGACCGGCTCCCTATGGTGCCAGTAACCAATTCTCTTCGTGAGATAACTTCTGTCAAGATATCCTCAACGCTCTTCTTATCCGTCCACGTTGTTCTCCTCATTTTTCTAAAGAACCACATCTCCAGAGCTTCCACATAATACCTCACTTGTCTGCAAATTGTCCATGTTTAAAGGCCGCCTATTCTTTTAGCTGCTATTTGTTGCCGATACAACAAAGTATAAAAAGGAAAAATAAAATAAAAGAAATGATATTGATTGTCCATTTTTGTTGCTAAGTGAAAAGACCATAATATTCTCAAATATTCTCGAAGACACATGAACAAAGCAGTGAGGCGATTGTGTACCTTGCTGATCAACAAAAACGATTCTACACTGAAATGTAAATGCAATGAAATTTATAACAACGCCTCCCAAGCTTAGTTTTCTATCCATCTCTTTGTGGGCAACGCCATCCTACTATCCTTATTAGATGCATTGACACAAAGAACAGCTCATAATTTCCAAATACGACAAAGGCGAAGATACATATTACAGACGACAAATTGGTGTCACCTATTTACACGAAGGAATCAGATGCTACTCATCGCGTGTAATCCGCGAAGAAAATGTCAGCCGTGAGCAGATAATGGGCGGGAATCTGCCTGCAGTCATGATACACATGCTGCCAAGGAGACTGACGTAAGTATGGCTGTTCAAATACTAAGACAATTATAGCGGTATTATAGAAATGGCGCGTTTGTCTTTGGGGAAAAATGTGACGATGGCGAATTCGAAATTGACATGCGTTTTTTGTTGTGGACTAAATATATAAAAATTAATATTTTTGACATGTTATTTCAAATATGAATTGACAAGCTGGCTCTGTCGCGAAGGAATTACATAATACCGAATACCGCGTTCGAAACACAGGGGTAGGCCTTGCGTTGGTTCCTACACAAAGGTATGCGCGCCGGCTGTCCAGAAATCAATGGCAAACTACTGAACATAGACTTGTCAGAAGATCACAAACAGCCAAAACAAAACAAAACAAAAAAAAACAATCACAGGGGTTGACTACCATGTCCTGTAAAAGATATGCAACTAACATGTTTAATAAATGGACAGTGTGTGTGAATGTGTGTGTCTGTTATGTGTGTATGTGTGACTGTGAGTGTGTGTGTGTGTGTGTGTGTGTGTAATTATCGATCCGTACATTAAAATCATTAATATGTTGCATATCCTGTGCAGGACGTTGAGATCAACCCCATCTTGAATTTCTAGGCAAGTCTAATCATGTGCCATGCCGATAAGCGATGGAGGCCATCATTCACTATCTCACGCGATCACCAGAGTTGTGGATCAGCTCACTGTTCTATTATCGACCATACCACGTGGTCAAGCCATCCAGGTATTTACTTCTCTGCCTTCCCCTTGTTCTCTTCCCCTCCATCTTGCCAGTTGTTACCAAGTTCTCTATTTTATTTCTTCTCATAACGTGGCCAAAAATTTTTGACTGTCTACTTTTAATTTCTCTTAACAATTTACGATGTTTATTTGTTTCTTGTAGGACTTGGTCATTGGTGTTTCTTTATGTCCATGGTTATCTTTGTATTTTCTTCAGAAACCACATTTCCACAGCCTACATATGATATTCAGCTTGTCTGCTCATTGTCCACGCTTCACATCTATACAAAAGTACAGGTTCTATGTAGCACCTGAACACTTTTTTCTTCGTTGCAAATGGCATCTTTTTATTTGTTAATGAGTTTTCAATCTTTACAAGGCTACCGTCGCCATGGTGATTCTTGTTCTAATCTCTTCAAGGCATCTCCCATCAGATGTTGTGACTGTTCCCAGATAATTGCACGGAATCACTTGTTTAAGAATATACCCATTTATTTCCACATTTACGCCCAGTAAACGACTGTATGGGAGGTTCATTCCTTACACCATTCAGTTGGACTTCAACGTTGGCAGATCTTCGACAAAGCAATGGCAAATGCAGAAAGTCAATTTGTCTAGAAAATAAGCCATTTGTTGAGATTGACCACACATGTGTTATTTATTAAACATTTACTGATTATAACACCGGAATGTGGTAAAGTCGGAGTAGAAACCTCGGGGAATTACTGTTTATTTCGCTACTGTTTATTTCGGACTGGAACCTTGCCGTCTTGATAGACGTTTATTATCCTGCTTCAAAAAAAGGCACAACCACAACTCATAACTGGGACCAAAGATGGAGTTGTATCTTTCCTTACCACAAATCCTGGGCTGAATTGTAGAGACCATGTGTTGCCCATGCAGAATGATCCATCTCTCGGCCTGCCTAATTTACTCCAGAGGAAACGTAACACCAAAACATCTAGAACAAGACAAGCTGCAGAAACTGCCGGATCATCGTAGCAATGCTCTAACTCTCCACCTAGTATTTCACTATCCGTTTATTTGATTAAAAATAGATAATATAGCTATTGGTATCTGTGGAATAATACGTGGTGAGGAGTCAATATCTTCCGCGGTGGCCAGTTATGTTTTCTGTTACGCCCTGGGCAAGCCACATGTGTGCCACTCACTAAGCTGTTACTCATTCCAAGCAGTTGATCTGTACAGATTCATCCGCCTTGTTCACCGTCCCAGTCTCTTGTGTACTAGGGATGGACATTCCCTGCTTAGTAGGCTATCACTCCTACTTAACTCATGTAGTTTAACCACTCAGTCAAAACAGTTGCCCGTAGCGTGGCCACCGCCGTACACAAGTGGCATTCGTGGAGCCACGCATCAGCTAGGTAAAGAGATAAGAACCAAGTAGGATCCTGGTCTATCCCTTAGGATGTGAAAGCAACTCACCTGAGAATTATATACACTCAAGGTGAGAGACAGGTAGTGTTAGAGATCCATTGCAGCCAACCTTCAATATAGAGACGGTATCTAATTTATTGACTAAGATAACATTACATTCATTTTAAAAATGCCACATTTGTATTCATGGGAGCCGCGGCAGCCTGCCTACGGGTGTCTTGCGTTCCATCCGCGACAAGTCGCGGTATTTATGATAATTTGGTCGTGTCCAGCGTGTGCTGCATGGCTACACACCCGCTTCACACGCCAGTGATCCGGGGTTTGTTTCCGGATCCGGTCAAGGATATGCACTACTGACGAGCTCAAACGAGAGCGAAACTCGAGTCTAGTGCTTCCACATTGACGTGGATAGACCTTAGGTTCATACCAGAATACGATTAGCGTTGCTAGTAGTGGGTTGTGCTCAATATTTAAATCTCAAATCCCGAAACAACCAAATAAATCAATTTGATTATTGCTCGCTGAATTTAGGCGGCCTGGTGTGCCTTGCCAGTAAGAAGACCCGATCGTTCGGGTCCACATCGATTGACGGACGTCAGTCGCGGCTATCGGGCAAATCTTGAGCTACAGCCTACGATGGGTGACGTTGTAGTGTTCTGTTAAGATAATTTGGCCGTGTCCAGCGTGTGCTGCATGGCTACACACCCTCTTCACACGCCAGTGATCCGGGGTTTGTTTCCGGATCCGCTCAAGGATATGCACTACTGACGAGCTCAAACGAGAACGAAACTCGAGTCCAGTGCTTTTACATTGACGTGGATAGACCTTAGGTTCATACCAGAATACGATTAGCGTTGCCAGTAGTGGGTTGTGCTCAATATTTAAATCTCAAATCCCGAAACAACCAAATAAATCTATCGGTTTATATTGTTAAATTTGATTAGGGTTCCCAAGAAGACTTAGCCTAAAATTGGTACTATGAAATGCGTTGGTAAATAAAGGCGGCCGACGTTATACCGATCACATTACGTATTGAGTGCAGTTTGCTCTATAAAAATGTAAATATGGCTCCATATATACATACCCTTTGGTATATAAAAGGTACCTTTACTGACAATGGTACTCTAACTTACCACCTGAACTGTGGTTCCATTGTCACATTATAATCCATACGTTTATACACTTCAGATGGGAATGTACAGACGTGAATCATGGCCAAATGGAAGACGTGTGAGCAATTTTGTGGAAGGCGAATTGATGCTGTTTTATAGGAGAATGATGAGAACACCGTGCACGGATAGCATGTGTAAAGAAGATTTATTGTTTAATAGTTGTTGTTGATGTGTTTTGTTTTTAAAGTTAAGACATTCAAGACGTTAGGATGTGAATCTCGTAAACGGAGAATACATGAAATACCGTGTTGATGGAATTCTGTCGTTGTATGTTAGCTGTCAAGGACAAAAGCAGAAATAAATGTCACACTCTATGTCGCTTCATCATCATCGTCATCTTCCACTTTTGCTACAGGTGTCGTGTAGAGGAATATTTGAAGTTCCAGAGCCCAGTGGTTGACACTAGATGGTGTCATTTCGTGTGATTATACAAAATCTTTGTTAACGTCAATCCATTTTGTTCCATGGTCCTCTTGCCCTCGTGTCAGAGTTTCTTTGATGTAGTGTCAATGCTGGCAACTGAAGGTGTTGCATTCTAACCAGATGGCCGAACCATTTGATCGTTTTATTGTATGTTACGCAACGTGTTGACCGCACTGTCTCTCTTGCCACGTCATTTCTTACTCTATAGTTAATTTGGCAGCGCTTTTCTGACATCCCATCTCGCATGTGTTGGTTTTGCATTTCTGTGATTACTCTAGCAATCCTTAATCGTTTTTCTTTTTGTTGCAAGCTTGTGGTATGAGTTTGTAACCACCCACAACGATATTTAACCTTCATCTCGTATCTTCAGTATGTTTGTGCATCTGTTTGTTTTCGCTTTATTCACTGTTTCTTCCATGCTGTTGTGCCCTCCTGCTGGTCTCGTTTCTACCTCGATGCCTCTCTTTTCATGCTTTCTATCTTTAGCTTCCCGTTGTTTTCTGTTTGGCCTTGCTCTGTTGATTCTCGTCACACCCTTTGGGATTATTTATTTTATCTCTGCCATTTACCGATCTTTCACTTGAATTTCCTATACCGTTTACCGTGGCATGTCTCCCGCCACCACGCCTCAATTATTCCAACTGCTGAGGTTCTCAGTTATTTTCTACTTTACACAATTACCCTGTTGTCTTAAACTCACAACCACCGTTTAGCAATCAGCATCTACAAATAGATACGCTAATCCTGTCATCGCAGCTTATAATATTTTGTTGTGTAGCATGTAGTTCTGAAGAATTAAGATCGCCTGGTTAGTGGAGTCGCCAAGAATTGTGCATGTAAGGGTGTTCAGTTTTCCGCAGAGAGAAAAAAATACATCACCTTACAGCGAATTGGAACCCTGGCCTCCAGAAAAGTGAGTCAGGTGTTACAGCTACTCGGTCAACCGCTAACGTATGCGGATTCTCATTATCTACAATTAAAACCCGTTTAAATCCTACTCAATATGTAGATATAATAGTATCTCCCTATACATGCATTTATATCTTATTTATTTGTTTAGCTGACAGAATAATGTGAAGATCTCCTCACTTATGTCGACACTTATTATCTACATTATCTTCAGATCTTTTTTTCCTGTACAGTGAAAATATTTTCAGAAATGTAGAAGATATAAATGGAACCATCATAGTGAGACGACACATAAATAACATTAGATATGCAGATGATATAGTCTTGATTACAGACAATGAGCAGGTTCTGCAACAATTAGTAGATGAGGCTGTTGCACACAGTGAACAACGAGGGTTAGAATTAAATTGTAAGAAGACATACATTATGGTCGTCACTAGAAAGAACGAAATACCACAATATAATATACTAATAAATGGGAATATTCTTAAATAAGTGAATCGGTACAATTATCTCGGAACAGTAATAACATTTCATGGGAGATGCCTTGAAAAGATTAGATCAAGGATCGCCACGGCAAAAGAAGCCTTTAACAAGATTAAAAACGATGTCAATTGAAAATAGAAAAAGAGCCTTGAGATGCTACATAGAGCCTGAACTTTTGTATGGATTTGAAGTTTCGACAATAAGCACTCAGGCTGAAAAACATCTGATGGCTGTGGAAGTGTGGTTTCTGAGGAGAATGCAAAGAATACCATAGACAGAAAGAAAAAGCAATGATCAAGTACTACAAATAACAAATAAAAATCATCAATTGATTAGAGAAATTAGATTTTTTGACATGTTATGAGATGAAATTAATTGGAGAACTGTGTGACAACTGGCGAGATGGAAGGGAAGAGAACAAGGGGAAGACAGCTAAGTAAATACCTGGAAGGCTTGACCATGTGGCTTGGTCGAGACAAGAACACTGAGCTGATCCACGACTCATGTGACCGAGTGAAATGGCGAATCATGACCGCCAACGCTTACCGACATGACACATGATATATGGTTTTATTAGGTACATATACTTGCACTGGTATCTTACTTAGTTGTGTAGCTGACAGAATCATGTGAAGATCTCCTCACGTATGAAGACAAATATTATCTGCATCTACATGCATTTATATATCTTTCTTATGTGTGTAGTCTACCGGAGTCTTCCGGTAAAATGGCGACAAGATGAAGCGTTACTTTTTGGAGGGACGCTATTTAGTGTTTTTCATTGGATTTCGTGTGATTTCCTTTGGATTCCCTGTGAATAGTGTTTCCCTGTGGATTATGTGATGTTATATTGTGTTCCTTTTATTGGAAGTTTTCAAAAGAAGCCACGGAAAGCAGGTGGTGGATGTAATTTTGAGGGCAGCCGACAGATATTTGTGGGTCATGGCCTTGAGTTACACGACGGCAGGCAGAAGAACTCGTATTGAGTCAATGGTTGCGGTCTCCGACCAGTAAGGTCACTGCCATAGAGGAAAGCAACGGCAAACTACCTCTTTAAAAGTGCCTAGTATATCATGATTCGCTTAAAGACCGATCATCGCAAGACAAGGACAGAGACGTTAAAATTAGCAACTTGGAACGTTAGAACGTTAAACAATGACGGAACATTAGAGAACATAAAACAAGAAATTGAAAGGGAAAAAATTAATATCTTAGGTATGTGCGAAACGAGATGGACAGGAGCAGGCATCAAGATAGAAGAAGATTTCAAGATTATTTATTCTGGAGGTGAAGTTCGTCATAGGGGAGTGGCAATTATTCTGGACAGGAAAACATCAAAATCTATTCAAGGATATTGGGCCGTGTCGGACAGAGTTCTACTAGTTAAATTAAGTGGCAGACCTTTTAGCATAAATATTATTCAAGTATATGCCCCAACAGGAGAATCCAGTGAAGATAGTGTAGAAGAATTTTATAATGACATAGAGTCTGCCTTAAAGAAATGTAAAATTTCAGAAATAACCATCATAATAGGGGATTTCAATGCAAAAGTAGGAAATCAAGGAGATAGATACACAGTAGGAAACTATGGTTTAGGAGAGAGAAATGAAAGAGGATACAGACTCGTATAGTGGGCAAAAGAACAGGAAATGATTGTAGGAAACACCTGGTTCAAACAACACCCTAGAAGATTATGGACATGGAGGAGTCCTGATAGCAGGATTAGAAACCAGATTGACTACATTCTCATTAGCAGAAGATTTAGAAACGCATTAACAATAGCAAAAACAGTTCCCAGTGCTGATTGTTATAGTGACCACAGATTACTCAAAGGAACATGGAGGATAAAGTTGAAGAAAGTCAAGTATATAACAGGAAACACTAAATATGATTTGTGTACATTGAGTAATGACAAGGAAATACAAAACAAATTCAACATAGAAGTACAGAACAGATTCGAAATTTTGTCTGATCTAGAGATCCTATTCCAGGATGTGGATGATCAATGGGAAACGTTGAAGAATTCAATCAATGTGGCTGCAGAAACAACTATTCCAAAATTAAAGAAGGTGGGTCGTAAGAAATGGATGACTGAAGAAATTTTACACCTCATGGAAACAAGAAGACTCAACAAAAATAATTCTGTCAAATATGAAGAAATTCACAGACAAGTCAGAACATTATGTAAGGAGGCAAAAGAAGCATGGCTTGAGGAAAAGTGCTTAGAAATTGAAAGCCAACACAACAGTCAAAATACCAAATTAGTGCACAAACGAATTCAGGAACTTACTAATAAAAGAACAAGTACATCAACAAGGTGTCTAAAAACTGAAGATGGCAAAATCATAATAGAAAAAGACCAGATTCTACAGTGACACATGCCTGTGGTCATTGGCATTAAGGTTAGTGGCCGTACAATATAAACAGTTCACGAGATAAAATAGGGCGGATAGTAAGTCCCCGAGAGGGGGGAAAATGAGAATACAGTAATTGAAAGGGGGAGCTGAGAAGAAGGCAGCTGGTGAGGCAGACAGTTGGAGCAGTGAGGTTGTGTGTTGTGTGTGAAGCATTGTGGGGGATAGAATGGTTTGAAAAGAGAGGGACAAAGATTGACGGGGCAGTTAATGTTTGGACTCCGAGCTGAGGGGGAGTTGAGTCTAGACCGGACCAGGAGAAGGTCGTGGTCTGAGAAAGTGAAGAATTGTGACGGAGTTCGGAAGATAACTCCGCACTGTGGGTTCCAGGGATAGTGAGTGGAATTCGAGACCCAGAGTGGGTTACTTTGAGTCGGGCCTAGAGAGAGGCTAGTATACCTGTCGTGTGGGACGATATTTTGTAGGCCGTGAGAGGTAGTGTTATTCGAAGTGTTCCATTGGGATGGAGATATATTCTTAGAGAATTATTGTTCCTGGATTTAGATGTTACATGTGTCTGTGTTAATTCAGAATTAAAGGACTATTCTGTGCGCAAAATTAACTCTTGTTCACTGACTGGTGTTTGGTTGTGATGCATCTTGGTTAATCTGTTGTGCAACATCACATTTGCAAGGACATACCCTAGACACAACCATAGCCACTCTATCTGTCACTCTGTCATCATTTACTTTGTGACAGACGATGAAGTGAGGGCTGTCCGATCTTGGACTTCGGTATATGGATTTACATCAGTACGAATCAGTTCATTAAGCGCAACAACATGGTTTTCCAAGTTCAATCCGGTAAAAGCCAGTAGGCGAAGACAGGATTACAAACCACAGCTAATTCAAAACAAAGCCACCACAGGTAAAACCATTGCCCACCCTGAGAGGGAGAGGGGACAGCGGGGTTTACTCACAGTACACAGACAAGGTTCGCGCTACTGAGAGAGTCGTCTGGCGGACAGCAGGCGAAAAAGTCGGGTTGACAAAAATGTCGGCGCTGTTTAGGACAGGTTGTTCACGAAAAATAGACAGGCGCCAAAGGTGAAGGTCAGGTGAACTTGTGGACAGCGAGTGCTGTGTGTGTACGGCGTCTTCAGAGTTCGGTGCAGATAATAAGACGGAAAGGGGCGCCAGGGGAGTTACGAGGGTAATTCATGGTTAAAAACTCGCCAGGAGGAGGGGAGTTATAGGAGTAAAGTGTGGGGAACACACAAAGGTGACAATCGTTGCTCCACAGAAAAGTAAAAGTTTCTGCACGGATTATTGTGATAAAGAGAAACAGAGATGACCGGCGGGTTCAAGGCCGTGGACAATGGAAAGTTACTGAAAAATTGTCCAGAGTAGAACGAGATAAACACGTTGTTTTTCTACTGAAACGAGGATTTACGTTTAATGTCTTTGTGTGTGTGTGTATCATCGGGTCATCAGGAAACAACCACAACAGTCATTCAGGTGCCGTCTTCGCAAGTATGAGCGCATTTCTTCACCAAAAAAGACTTGCAAAACGGATTTAAAGCGCGTGATCATTTTCTGCCATTCGTTGATTTAACCTGGTCAGCAACAGTGAAACCATACCATCACTTCAAAGCGACAGTGACTACGCAGATAAACATTCATTGATTTTAAAGGTATTTTCGGCTCCCCAAAACGCAACGAAAACCCTATATTTCTGGCAAAACAAGAGCGTTCACATACATTATACAATCACAGGCCAACTCTACAGGGAGGGTTACCAAAACGTTACGGACTGTGAAGACACAAGGCGTTGGGATAATTACCATCATCTTAAACTTTTACGACAGTCGAAAATCGTGTCACCACGTCAACAAAAAGTGACAACGCATCAGAACATTAATTCATTGTGGGAATCTAACGTCGTAATCTTTTCAAAACAGTAACGGACAGACATTTCCAGGCGATTTTCGGACACTATTAAAAACAAACTAAGGACTTTTGTAAGATTCTACCATCGCATTGGTGTCGGCAACCCTTGTTTGCTTCTGTTGTTCTCATCGTCCTAAGTATTGTGGTTGTGCGTTACTCAAGTATTTGTATGTGGTCCAGTGTTCGTAATAAGTAGGATATTTTTGCATTGTTTCTCGAATTGCGGGAGACAAAGCAAAGGTGAAATTGTCTAGGTACATATTGTATGTTGTTGAGAGGCAGCTGACGAGTCAGTTTGTTTTGTGCGGTTGAGCATTGGGTCGTCTCGACTTTATACACGGTGTCCAAGCGTCTATCGTCAGATCTATGTACATTAGTCATTTTATATTTGTTCTTTTTACGGTTTTCTCTTTACTGTTACATACGATATTTGATTTCTTTGGATATATGGTATTGTTGTAATTCTTATGTTAATACAGCTTCTATCTAGATGGTATCTGTCAGTTTATATTATGCGCACAGTATGGTCTTTCATGGGCATGTTTATGTCAGTGGTTTTTATTTCTATATAATCATCCGTCTGCGTTTCACCAGCCTATGCGTCTAGCGTCTAATAGTTGGCACTTTGTGTGGATCATTCATTTGTGTATTTATATGTATGTTTAAAACTATTTCCATGAATTGTTCTACTAGTTATTTGATATATATATACGAGGGAGTATAGTTAATATTCCCCCCTCACTACCTAGTGCTTATAGAGTGACTGGGTGAGTACAGAGTGATATTTTAGCACTACGAATTTACGTACACAGGGAGTTGTGGTGTACTTAGGGAAGTGACACAAAGACTAACAGCAGAGTCTTCACTATTTATAGTTGGCTGACAGACAGCAACGTGTCCACAAGTACAAGATGCCTACTTTAATGGAATATATTGAAGCAGGTGAAGAATAGGCCTGAAAGGTAAAGAGCTACAGGAGTATACTGAAGCAAAAGAACAAAAACAGATTGAAAGAGAGGAGAGGCATAATGAACGCGAGGCAAAACGCCTACAGGAAGAAAAGGTAGCTGAAGCTAAAGCGTCTACAGGAAGAGAAAGAGACACAAGTAAAGTTGGCTGAAATAGAAAACAAGCGTCTACAGGAAGAGACACAAATGAAAATGGAAATTGAGAAAGAGAAGATTAAGATGGAAGCTGAAAGTGCTCTCAGAAAATTAGAACTATCTTCGAAAGGGTCAAAGTGAGGAAAGCAGAAGACCGTCGCAGTCGTCACAGAGATTAAAACTGCCATATTTTACAGACCTGGGACCAACTTGAAAATTATTTGGCCAGGTTCGAAGCATCAGTGAAAGTGTTAGGCATCCCAGAAGGCGAGTATGCTATTAGACTGGGCGAGTATCTTACGGGTAAGGCCCTAGACACCATGTTTAATTTACCTGTAGAAGAAAGAAACAACTACACTATTTTACGTCAACGTTTGCTTACAAAGTTCCAACTAACTGAAGCATGGATATAGAACAAAGTTTAGACAGTTAGGGCCAGAGACAAATCAAGATTTCACAGACTTTGTTAACACAGTAAAGAACTACATTTAACAAATGGATGGAGCTCGCAGAATTAGGGAAAGATTTTAATAAATTAGTAGATTTAGTGGTAAAAGACAAAGTATTAGCTTCATGTAATACTAACTTAGTAGCTTTCTTTGAGGAGCGTAAGCCAAAGGACATAGACACAATGTCTCAGTTAGGGCAAAACTACATGACTGCACATCCTAACAGTATCTATTGGGAAATTAATGAGTGAGGAAATAGTCTGTGCAGCGTACACTAAACAGGACCAGAATCCAGTCATCAGACCAAGGGCGAAAAGTTTGGATTCAGCACATAAAGGTGAGCAGCAAGAACTTCAAGATAATGGTTTCCGAGGAAACAATGTTGGTAGAGTAGGACGGTACCCATATAGAAGAGGGAATTTCCAGAGACGTCCAAATTATGCCGGATGTTGGAATTGTGGGAGCTGGAGACACAAGGCAGCACAGTGTGATGCACAATCATCCAGTGAGCCAACAAGTTACGCAAGGAAGGAGATCATCTGTTTCAAATGTGGAAAGAAGGGGCATCTCAGTCATCAATGTAGGATGAGAGAAACAGAGCACTCAAATGCAGCGCAAGTAATTGAGACGCTGAACAATGAAGATTGTAGTGGGTGCAAACCTCTTTTTGAAAAAGACGGTCAGCCAGTCTTAATATGTGGTCATACAGTGAAAGCAGGATCAGCAGTCCATGAAGGAGGAAGTCTGAAGATGCATCATGGGTTTGTTAATGATAGGCCAGCGTTAACAATTAGGGATTCCGGATGTACGTCCATCGGGGTGAGAAAGAGTTTAGTACAGCCCTCGGATTATACAGGGAAAAAGATTAGATGCATAACATTCAACGGCACAGTAGAGTTCTACCCATTAGCCATAATAACAGTAAAAACACCATATATCACTGGAAGAGTGACAGCGTGTGTTTTGGACTCACCAGTGGCTGATTTGATCATAGGAAATGTTATAGGAGTTAAAGATTGTACAGAAGAGGAAGTAGTTTATTGGGACCAAAAATATAGTGTAAGCAGTAATGAGGTAGTTACCACAAGAGAACCTAAATTAGAGAGTATAGCTGAGGTAGAAGAGGCACTTGAAGTAGACACAGGAACTCAGGACAAGGATAGTACAGCTGAGCAGATGAGAATGGATCCCAAATATAGTGCTAGTGGCTCCCAGAGACAAGATACTACTCTGAACAAATGTTCCCAAGGGTGTAGGAGAGTAGAACATAGGCAGTCAAAGAAAGGTAGATGGTGCTTCGAGAGGAAGAACAATGTTCTCACTCGCAGGCTTTTCAGATAGCTGGAACTGCACGTGGGCAAGTAGCAGTACCTTTAGCACACAGAGACCGATATACTAGAACAGCTCAGGATAGTGCATGTGCAGGGCACATAGGCATAAGGCGTATGCAGCAGAAAGCAAGGTGCCAGGTATATGGGCCAAGATTGAATAAAGAGTTCAGACTAAACAGAGACTCAAGTGTAACGGTGCAATATGCAGATAGGAAAGTTGAGTCAGGTCAAAAGAGTGTTCGCGACATTACTGACCCAGGGCTAGGGATATCAAACAGATGTTGTAATTGTAGAGGTACCATGAGTCATGGGTACATGAAAGGTAGACACAGCATCGACAGGAATCAGAGGTGGGTTGATGCAAGAACAGAACCACCTGATATAGGGTCGGTACACAAATAGTATTGTGGGTCGTGAAGATAGTAAGAGACCTGTGGGTATATAAGTATAATGCTTTTCTATGATGTATTATTATTATGTGATGTATTAGTTCATGCATTGGTACACAAGATAGAAAGATGGTTGTATTTATGTGTGGGGAATATGGGAGTATACTATGAGCATTTGATGTATTATTTAGGGTGGTAGCTAGAGTAAGTTGGATTTATACTTACGACTACCCAGGCAATGTGTCTGGGTCACATATTTAATAAGTTTTAGTCTCCCAACATTTGAAAACGATGTTTTCTTTTGAGGGTGGGGTAGTGACACATGCCTGTGGTCATTGGCATTAAGGTGAGTGGCCGTACAATATAAACAGTTCACGAGATAAAATAGGGCGGATAGTAAGTCCCCCAGAGGGCGAAAATGAGAAGACAGTAATTGAAAGGGGGAGCTGAGAAGAAGTCAGCTGGTGAGGCAGACAGTTGGAGCAGTGAGGTTGTGTGTTGTGTGTGAAGCAATTGTGGGGGATAGAATTGTTGAAAAGAGAGGGACAAAGATTGACGGAGATCAGTTAATGTTTGGACTCCGAGCTGAGGGGAGTTGAGTTTAGACCGGACCAGGAGAAGGTCGTGGTCTGAGAAAGTGAAGAATTGTGACGGAGTTCGGAAGATAACTCCGCACTGTGGGTTCCAGGGATAGTGAGTGGAATTCGAGACCCAGAGTGGGTTACTTTGAGTCGGGCCTAGAGAGAGGCTAGTATACCTGTCGTGTGGGACGATATTTAGTAGGCCGTGAGAGGCAGTGTTATTCGAAGTGTTCCATTGGGATGGAGATATATTCTTAGAGAATTATTGTTCCTGGATTTATATGTTACATGTGTCTGTGTTAATTCAGAATTAAAGGAATATTATGTGCGCAAATTAACGCTTGTTCACTGACTGGTGTTTGGTTGTGATGCATCTTGGTTAATCTGTTGTGCAACATCACATTTACAAGGACATACCCTAGACACAACCATAGCCACTCTATCTGTCACTCTGTCATCATTTACTTTGTGACATACAGGTATGGACAGATTATGTGAAACACCTTTATGATGATAACAGAGACGAACAGTATGATTTTAGATTTAATAATGAAGAACCGCCAATTTTGGAGATTGAGGTTCGAAATGTTCTTAAGCATATGAAAGCTGGCAAGGCCCCCGGTGCAGATAACATCACAACAGAAATGATTAAAGCTTTAGAAGAATTTGGAATAGATCAAGTCACCAGACTGCTGAACACGTTATATGATACTGGAGATATACCTCCTGAATTATGAAACTTATTGCAATCCCAAAGAAATCAGGAACCTTGGAATGTGATCAACATAGAACAATTAGTATAATGAGTCACATCACAAAGATTTTGCTAAGAATTATCATGCAAAGAATGAGGAAGAAGATACAACCTGAAATAGGGGAAGAACAATGCGGGTTTGTAGAAGGAAAGGGTACAGTAAATGCTGTGTATATGCTGCGAACAGTTATTGGACGTGCTATAGAAGTAAAAAAGGATATACATCTTTGCTTTATTGACTATACAAAGGCTTTTGATAGCGTTAGACATGTCAGCATGGTGGATATGCTTGCAGATCTACAAATTGATGGGAAAGACATTAGACTTATAAAAAACATATATTGGAAACAACAAGCTGCAATAAGGATTGATAATGAAGTGGGACAGTATCAGCCAATTAAGAGAGGTGTTAGGCAGGGATGTGTGATGTCTCCAGATCTTTTTTCCCTGTACAGTGAAAATATTTTCAGAAATGTAGAGGATATAAATGGAATCAGCATTGGAGGACGAAACATCAATAACATTAGATATGCAGATGATACAGTATTAATTGCAGACAATGCGCAGGACCTGCAACAATTAGTAGATGCGGTTGTTGTACACAGTGAGCAACTGGGGTTAGAATTAAATTGTAAAAAGACTCAGGTTATGGTCGTCAGTAGGAAGGAAGAAGTGCCACATTGTAATGTACGAGTAAATGGAAATATTCTTCAACAAGTGATTCGGTACAATTATCTTGGAACAGTTATAACATCTGATGGGAGATGCCTTGAAGAGATTAGAACAAGAATCGCCATGGCGAAAGTAGCCTTTAGCAAGATGAAAAACATTCTGACCAATAAAAAGATGTCAATTGAAACGAGAAAAAGAGTGTTGAGGGGATACATAGAGCCTGTTCTTTTGTATGGATGTGAAACTTGGACAATGAGCAGTCAAGCTGAAAAGCATCTGATGGCTGCAGAAATGTGGTTTCTGAGGAAAATGCAAAGAATACCATGGACAGACAGAAAAACCAATGACCAAGTGCTACAGGAGACAAATGAACATCGTAGACTGATTAGAGAAATTAGACGTAGACAGTCAAAATTTTTTGGACATTGTCATCGTCTTGCTCTTATCTAGGTAACTGCCCTAGGGTACCCCCTGTTTGTTTGGAGTATTTGGTGTTCACTACTGCAGCTGCTGTATCGTTGTGACTTATGTTCAGCTGAAAAATGTCCCTATTTGCTGTGAAAAATGCATTCCCTTTTGCCTCGATTTCCTGAATACTCTTACAGTCCATTTGTTTTAAGAATTTGGCAAAAGGTGTGGGGATGGTGCTAACTATTTTGTCTATAATAATAAGCTCTTTAAGTTTGTCATGGCTATTGTTGGTTTTAGCCGCTTTAATCCATTTTGTGCATATGTCTTGGACTGTACTGACATAATCTATAAAGGTTTGGTTTGGTTGTGGAGATAATTTGGCAAATTTTTGTTGGTAACCTGCAGTATCTAAAGAAAAATGTTGGAGAATGCGTTGTTTTAGGTACTCATAGTCTTTTCGCATTTCCTGTGGTATTGTCTCTATTACTTTCAGTGGTTCAAGAGCTAAGTTCCTCATTAGAATAAATGCCCAATCTGATTTAATGATCTTATGATGAGACATGAGACACTCAAAATTTTCTAAATAGGCGCTGATGGAATCTCCTGAACAGTACGCCTTCACGAGTCCTTTGTACTTGTTATATTTTTGTTCTTCCTCTTTGCTTCTTAGCTTATTCACCGATATTTCTGTGTTGGACTCAATCTCCATCTGTTTAAGTTTTATCTGTGTCTCGGCATTCAATTGGGCCTGCTTGGCTGCGGCCTCAAGCTCCATCTGTTTCTCCTGAACCTGCAATTGTATTTTTTTTTTTCTTCAATTTGCAATTGCATCTTTTTCTCTTCTGCTTCAATTAGCATTTTCTTTTCTTCGGCTTGCATTTGCATTTTCTTCTCTTCGGCCTCCATTTGCAATTTCTTTTCCTCTCGTTCTATCGCTCTTTCTTCACGGGCAATATTTTCTGCGTGCGTTTTCTGTGCCATTCTGACAGTTTTTCCTCTTTATAACCTAACTTTATTCCTTGCTCAATGCACTTATCTAAGCTAGACATTTTGTGTTTTACTTGTTTGTAAAGTTTATAGAGTTAAATCCCTTAGAAAACAAAGTTGTGTAGTCGAAAATTTGGTTAACTCCCTTAATTATTAATGTGTAAATCAAAATGCAAGGTTATGTTGGTGACAAGGTCATGAATATGCAAACAAATCAATATGAAACAAAATAATACAATGATGGAAGGTGAGAAGTACAGCTTAGAGATGTAATGGGTATGATGTGAAACTTAGCTCTCAATCCCAGAACTCCTCGATGTTGTCTTGTACTCTCGTCACTGTTGGAAAGGTTTCATAGGTTGCACGCGGCACTAGTTGCGGAACAATCTGCTCGTGGAGCGAGAAAACATTAGTCACCGTCACACAAAAAATGTCAAAATAGTAACATGTCAAAAACAAATTGTTTACAGAATCAAAATAATGAGGCACTGCGGAGGCAATGGTGAGACGTTGCCGGGGGACTCAGATTAATTCTATTTTATCGCTAGATAGCTACTAATTTTATGCAAACTTGTAAAGTTAACAATTTCTTTGATTTAAACAAATCAATGTGTTACCAAAATCAATGTGATATGATTAAATAAGTAATTTTACATGGCACTTAATAGCTCTTTCAGAAAACATTTATGCCAAAACCGGAAAACTAGCCCCCAAAATGCCTGTCATCGTCTTGCTCTTATCTAGGTAACTGAACATGGGTTCATACAGGCAACAATAAATCTGTTCGCTATGAGATCGAATATTTATTGGATTGAATATACAGTTGGCGCAGTGGGTAAACAGACCCGCGCTATATTATATTACATATCACAGATAGTTAAACATCAAACATATAGTTGTCATACAACAATCTAGCACACTATCTAGCCTATGTATATATATCTATGAATATCTATTGAGTCCCTCTCAGGCAGGCCTTGTTGCCTCTCTCAAGTCCGTCTGTCCTCTGCCCGTCTACACGTGTCCCAATCTGACACGGGTGGTAACTCTGTCCGAGTTCCTCGTGGACCCCGCATTAGGCGGGCCACATCAGTGTCCACGGAATCATGGACCCACTGACCAGTCCTTTCGAGAAGGTTCTAGATTACTCGGGTCCTGAGCGACTCAATGCTATCCCTTGGGCTGGAGTTGCAGCCCTCTAATAATATATATGAAGGTGAGGCGGTGACAGACATGTTATGAGAAGAAATGGGTTGAAGAACTTAGTGACAACTGGCAAGATCGAGGGGAACAGACCAAGAGGAAGACCGAGAGGAAAATACCTGGATGGCTTGGCCACATGGCATGGACGAGACAGGAACACTGAGCTGATCCAGGACACTGGTGATCGAATGAAATGGCGAGTCATGACCGCCAACGCTTTCCGGCATGGCACATGATTGATTGATTGATGTGTGTAGTTGCCTATCTGATGGTCGACTCTGAATTACTCACTTATGTAGATTCTTATCTACCCTCGGATATGAGCCTGATCTACTGCTATCACAGACTGGGATTCTGAGATAAGTAGCAAACACATTTTTCAAATGTGCATTTTCTCTTCATTTTTCTACTTATTACTTCTTTTTAATTCTTTTCACCCCGTTCGTATGCCTTAATGTAGTCACTGGAGTGTCTCTCCATGTTTATTTGTTCTATTTTGTGTATGTATTTGTTTGCCGATGAAAGCTAGTCGCCGCAGCGTTCTGTATATTTTGTAATTATTGTCTCTGCTGCTGCATACTTTGGGTTACTTTATATTGGTTTCATTTAAACAGCTGTACCGCATTTCCACTAATGTCATTCATGTTCTACTATTAGGCGCCTCCACCAGTGGAGTGGCCTTTAGATAGTTGAGACTAGTTGAGTTGAGTTAACAACCGACATCACTGCACTCAGGACATTCCCATACGTGCTCCACCCTCTTTCCCCTCGTTCAACTGCCAGCGAAGAGTCATACTACTAATCGTTTCCACCGATATCTGATTAAAAGTTCTCCTGGTCTTCCCTCTCAGTTTTGAGATTCTTCCAGAACAGTTGCCGATCCCAAGCAATCTCATTATTTCTACATACGGGTTCTCAGTCTGTTCCCTTGCCTTCTCCACCTAGTCCCATTAGCGCACGACCACACCTCCTCCCCCTTGTCCATAGGTAATCTTATCAGCCTGTTCATCACCCCGCACACCCGCATGGCCAGGGCAAAATATCCATACAATTCTCACAATCTGTGGCCTCTGAAGAGGACGATAGTCATTCCACCTGATACATTCCTTTCTCCACCTTTCTAAGCATACTCTTTGAATCCGTAATGAATACAATGTGTGTTGCAGTAGTCTCCTCTAACCAATGGAACGCCGCTATTACTGCTTCCACCTCCATTCTCATGCTGTCTTTATATATGTTGTCTATAGGTCAGCCCTGCTGAGATAGCAGCCGTGGACTAACATAGGCGGTGGTCATTGAACAACAACGACAACAACAACAACAAAACTTTATTTTGAAAGGGTTAAGAATTGGGCACGCAGGCCCGTCTAACATTCTGCCCTTTTATCACTCTCTTTCATACATTATACCATTCACACATCATTCAAGGCTAACTGAAAACAGCAACAATATAAAAGATATGCATTATAAAGGCATGTGGAAAATGAAAAAAAAATCAATACTACACGACTCAGTAATAGTAATAACTGATGTGGCACTTGTTATTAGCTATATGGAATATACTGGCCTATCAAAAGGGGACTGGCTGTTATACTAGGGTTTTATTATTATCATTATTTCTATTATTAAGGGGGAAGGTAATCCGTACTGAGATAGTGTTCAAATAATTTGCGATTATATGTATAGGGATTGGTGATATCTTTTATTTCATGTGGAAGATTGTTACACAGCTGAGCTGCAGAATACGTTAAGCTTGTTTTGTATAAGTCTATCCTAGGCTTCGGAATGTGTAATATATTTAATCGTTTACTGTGTCTAACATTATATTCAAACAATGGCCAAAGGTAATTTGGGGCAATCCGATGTAGGATTTTGTGAATTAGTTTGGCCTTATTGAAAAGCAGACGTTTGCGAAGTGGTAGTAACTGAAGGCGTTTATGCAGGCTAGGATTGTCAGTTAAATGTTTGCTATAAATTAAACTCATGGCCCGTTTCTGGAGTGAGTAAAGTCGCTTGGTGCTTGAATTGGAACAATCGTCCCAGATTGTAGAGCAGTAGTCAAAATGTGTCTGTATGTGAGACGTATAGAATAGTTTCCTTGCGTCCTCATCAAGGAAATTTTTAATTTTGGCGAGTTGGTAGACTTTTTTCGCTGTTTGTTTAGTGAGCGCTTGAACGTGACGATTAAAGGTTAGGTTTCTATCAATGATGAGGCCTAATGTTTTGTGCTCAATTACACTTTCTACTGGCATGTTATCGATGTGAAGTTGAAGTGATAAGTGTGAATTTAGAGTCTGAAGTCTTTGTCTGGTTGTTAATAACATAGATTTTGTTTTAGTGATGTTAATTTGATAGAAGGCGAGTTAGCTGGCGGGTCAACTATCTCTATGAAATACCTCAAAACTAAGTGGCAATGCAATCGGCGAGTAACAGACACCATGAGTAACCTCCCCCACCCAGCTGACAAGCACAGTCTGTTTAGACAATGAATAGTGAATTCAACTGC